>LR812519.1:68963726-69138726 GCA_903798195.1 Danio kyathit | reverse complement strand
GATGTTTAACAGAGCAAGGAAATTTTCACAGTATGTCTGATAATATTTTTTCTTCTGGAGAAAGTCTTATTTGTTGTATTTCGGCTAGAATAAAAGCAGTTTAAATTTTTTAAAACCCATTTTAAGGTCAAAATTATCAGCCCCTTTAAGCTATATTTGTTTTCGAGAGTCTACAGAACAAACCATCGTTAAACAATAACTTGCCTAATTACCCTAACCTGCCTAGTTAACCTAATTAACCTAGTTAAGCCTTTAAATGTCACTTTAAGCTGTATAGAAGTGTCTTGAAAAATATCTAGTCAAATATTATTTACTGTCATCATGGCAAAGATAAAATAAATCAGTTATTAGAGATGAGTTATTAAAACTATTATGATTAGAAATGTGTTGAAGAAATCTTCTCTACATTAAACACAAATTGGGGGAAAAAATAAACAGGGGGGCTAATAATTCTGACTTTAACTGTATATCTCCCTCTTGTTATATTAAAATTATTTTATATTTTTTCCCCTCAATTTCTGTTTAATGGAGAGCAGATTTTTCTCAACACATTTCTAATCATCATAGTTTTAATAACTCATTTCTAATAACTGATTTATTTTATCTTTGCCATGATGACAGTAAATAATATTTGACTAGATATTATTTAAGACACTAGTATTCATCTTAAAGTGACATTTAAAGGCTTAAATAGGTTAATTAGACAAGTTATTGTTTAACAATACTTTAATCTGTAGACAATCTAAAAAAATAATATTACTAAATGTACACATACATACCCAAAATTATTATTACCCCTGGCAAATTCTGACAACCTATGATGAAAATCATCTTTTGTAAGCTGTTTGGACAGAACTGTGTGTAGTATAGTGTGTCCACTGTCATATTGGAGTGATATAAAGACATCAAGTCTCTTTTTATTATTTCCTGATGTTAAATAGGACTCAAATCCCAGTGATTATTAGGCCTACCGCAACGTGATGTAGGAATGCGGTTTCCCCGCCTACCGAATTGATTGACAGATGCCATGTTTCTATAATAACATGTCCACAGAACATTTTTTTGCAAATAAACTGTGATTAAAATATTTGTTACAACTCTCTGTAATTTTTAGAGAATTCTCTGTAGTTTTATCAGTTTAATATGTTTTTAAAACAGAGCATGTTTATAATAAAGACAGTAAAATCGCTATCTAGTTCTTAACTGCATGCACCGCGTGGTGTCAGTAAACGTATATATATATGTGTGTGTGTGTGTGTGTGTGTGTGATGTGATGTGATGTGATGTGATATGAACAGCATTTGTGTGTGACACATCTTTAAGAAAGGCTTGAATGAACTCCACCACAAATATATCAAATAAACTTACTTGGTATTAATCCAAGAAAAAACAAAAAGCGCTCAGGGGTAGCTCAAATATTTAGTCGGTGCTCTTTTGTAAGGGATTCATCAAAAACAACAACAGAGATCAGTCCAAGGCACTCAAAAAAGGTGCAAAATTGTAAAAAGCCTTTATTCACATGGAATATTCACAGGGGCAACCCTGATGAAGGCATTTTTTTTGCCGAAACGCGTAGGTTTTTATAAGATATAGCCATGTGAATAAAGGCTTTTTACAATTTTTCACATTTTTCGAGTGCCTTGGACTGATTTCTGTTAAACTTACTTGATATTTTGACTAATGAGCTTTCGGCTCTGGTCTGAATGAAGGCCTTGATCTGCACTCCAGTAACCTCATCCCTCAATGCTCTCTATTCCCCACCGACTCCTTTCCTTTTTCGGGTTTCCATGACAACCTCACCTGTTGCAAACCAATCCTATCGGTAACCCGAGTCCTGAATAATGGACGCTCTTTGGGAAGAAATGACAAAAAGGCTTTCTGGCTTCTTACCTGAGCCTCCATCTCTCTCTCTCTCTCTCTCTCTCTCTCTCTCTCTCTCTCTCTCACTCACTCACTCACTCACTCACTCACTCAGTCAATTCCATTCAATTCAACAAGCTCAGTGGTTAGCCCTGTCGCCTCAAAGCAAAAAGGTTGCTGGTTCGAGTCCCGGCTGGGCCAGTTAGCATCTCTGTGTGGAGTTTGCATGTTCTCCCCATGTTGGTGTGGGTTTCCTCCGGGTGCTCCTGTTTCCCCCACAGTCCAAACACATGCGCCATAGGGGAACTGATGAACTAAACTGATCATAGTGTATTAGTGAGTGTATGGGTGTTTCTCAGTACTGAGTTGCAACTGGAAGAGCATCCGCTGTGTAAAAAAATATGCTGGAATAGTTGCCGGTTCATTCCACTGTGGCGACCCCTGATGAATAAAGAGAGTAAGCCGAAGGATAATTAATGAATTTATAAAGTAATGTAAAGTATTATTAAGTATAAAGTATTTAAAAACATTGTGAACACAGTAAATAGTAGTAGTCCCTCTCTCTCACTCTCTCTCACCCTTTCTGTCGGTCCCTCGTGACTGACCTCATTAAATGAGCACTTCAGGCTCAGGTCAGCATCCAGATATCCTCTTACCCTACAGATACGGCTCTCTGACTGAGGAAAAGCCCGTCACGTCTTAATTATAGCATCTTTTTATGATTCATTGTTTATTGACTATACATGTTTGATGGCTACTCATGAATTAAGCTTGAATCTGCAACCTCTGGCTTTTCCAGTCTGGTCAGTCCACACAGTAAAAAAAATATCCATAATATAGCAGTTTTTGGTATATTTTGTGATTCATTTGTGTTCGTTTCTGCTTTTGAGTTGTGTAACGGAGGCCAGCTTGTAAGTGCTGTGCAGGTAAACCTCACTCCTCTGACCTCTAAAGGTGCTCTAGCGACAGACGCTAGAGGCCATGGTCTTTAGCCTCCTTGGTAGAGCAACTGACTCCCATGCGGAAGGTCGCTGGTTCGATACCAGCTCAGAGCGGGTTGGGTGGCGTAGGATCGGCAGGGTTACAGTTGCATTATGGGATCTTGATCTATCTTCTTACAACTTTTAACCTTGAAAAGTTGGAAAAAGTGACTCTCATGGACATTTTTAATAGTTTAAGGTGATATCTTGTCTGCATTGGTGGTGTATATTACGCTACAAAAGCTTTGTAATAAACTGCAGCACATTTTCAGTCATTTTACACACTTATTTCTCTATTTATTACTTCTTATTGATTATATTATGATTTCAAATGACTAAAATGTCAATAAAAGTCACTTTCTTAAACTATCGAATTGAATTTTCAACATCAAAAGTCGACAGAGCAGAGATCAACATCCTGTAATGTAATTCACAACCATAAATAAACAAAAAACACATAATATGGAACCCTATAAAGGGACTACTCACCTAAAAATATCAAATTCTGTCATCGTTTACTCACCTTTTACTTGATTGAAACACATACAAGTTCTTTCTTTTGTTGAACACAAAAGAAGACGTTTTGAAGAATGCTGAAACCTGTACCCATTGACTTCCATAGTATATCCTAATGTGCAAGTCAATGGTTACCGCTTTTTCTTCAGAACATCTATAGTGTTCAACAGAGGAAAGAAACTCAGGTTTGAGCGTGAGTAAATCTTCGTATTTGAGTGAACTATCCCAAGTTGGAAAGCCATTGTGCTCAATTAAAAAGTACTAAATAATGAGGTCAGAGAGTGAATACGTTGAAACGACACTTTCTCAGTGATGTTGTTTCATGATCGGCTGCGCTGGGGTCTATTATAATCCTTCACAAACACATCTACAGTGCAGCCGCCTCTCCAGAGACCTGCTTTTGTCCCACTCAACATTCTGTTACTGAATAATGCAGATTGTGTGTGTGTGTGTGTGTGTGTGTGTTCACATGCTGAGAGATTGGCAGAGCAGGACGGCAGTAGATGCGTTTCTATCCGCACGTACTACTTTCCCTTCAGACACTTTATGCACATTCCTGACTTTATTTATGGCCAGGTACAGTATGTGTTCGCTAAATAGAGCATCACTTTATGTCACTTATAGTCGCCGCTATTTGTTTATATATGTGAATGGCACATTGAATGGATAGTTCAGAAAATCATCTACTCATCCTCTGCTTGTTCCAAACCTTTATGCGTTTCTTTCTTCTGTTGACTACTAAATTAGATACTTTGAAGAAAGCTGTAAACCTGTAACCATTGACCTTCATAGCATTTGTTTTTCCTATGGAAGTCAATGGTTACAGGTTTTCAGCTTTTTTCAAAACAGAATAAAGAGTCAAATGGGTTTGGAACCAATTGGGGATGAGTACATTTTCATTTTGGATGTCTTTACCCTTTAAATCATGTGTCTTAGTGAGAAAAATATATATTATTTTGAGTAAAGGTACTTTCAAGTGCTTAATAGCAGTATAGCAATGACCTTTCAACAATCTGGAAAACTGGAAACCACATTGCTGGATGACACGGTGGCTTAGTGTTGCCTTACAGCAAAAAGGTCACTGGTTTGAGTCCCAGCTGGCCATTTGGCGTTTCTGTGTGGAGTTTGCATGTTCTTCTGGTGTTGGCGTGGGTTTCCTCCGGATGCTCCGGTTTCCCTCACAGTTCAGACATATATGCAATTGGTGAATTGAACAAATTAAATTGGCCGTAGTTTATGTGTGTGAATGAGTGTGTATGTGAATGAGTGTGTATGGATGTTTCCCAGTACTGGGTTGCAGCTGGATGGGCATCTGCTGTGTAAAACATATGCCGGAATAGTTGGCGGTTCATTCCACTGTGGTGACCCCTGATGAATAAAGGAAAAGAATGAAACCACATAGCAATATATTGATATAATATGATATAGAATGTATAGCAGCTGCTTAAGAACCTCCATAGTACTCTAGCAGTGACATAGCAGCATAATACATGCAATTAGAACACCTAGCAACCATAAATAAGCAACCAAAAAGCTATTATAGCAATTATATAATAGCAACAATAACAACTGAACAGCACCACTTTATCAACAGCTAGCCAGAAGGATCTAGCAAATCCCACAGAAATATGTTAAAACCTCTCAGATTACTGAGCAATGAAAGAGCAGCAGCTCAGTCAGAACAACAACAACAGAACCACAACATTATAAAGACTACTGGAACTAATAGCAGCTTCATGGGAATGCATCCACCGGACAGGCAACATGTTTAAAACAAGCCAAAGATACTTTAGGAATAGTCTAGCAACACCCGAGCAGCTATGTAGCAACAATTTCAATCTAAACCATCTAGCAACTGAGAAACCAGTGTCCAGGCGATCTTCCAGGAAATGTAGTAATCACTAAACATTAAAAAATCACTTAGAACACACGCAAACTGCATAGCAACACCCTAGCAACCAGCCACGATCTTATAAAATCAAAAACAATTAAAACCACATATAAGAAACAGCATAGCAACACCAGCCAGAAGGCTTAATAATCACACAAACTGCTAAAAACCACTTAAGATGCATTGAACCTGCATAGCAACACCCTAGCAACATCAAAAACAACAATTAAAACCATGTAAAACATGAAGAAACAGCATAGCAACACCCTAGCAACCAGCCAGGATATTTAACAATCACAGAACCTGCTAAAAACCACCTAAGACACATCCAAACTGCATAGCAACACCTTAGCGACCAGCCATGATCTTTTAAAATTAAAAACAACCTTTAAAACCATGTATAGGAAACAGCATAGCAACACCCTAGCAAGCAGCCAGAATAATTAATAATCACAAAAGTTGCTAAAAAAACACTTAAGACACATGGAAACTGCATAGCAACACCCTAGCAACCAGTCAGGATCTTTTAAAATCAAGAACAATTAAAACCACATATAAGAAACAGCATAGCAACACCCTAGCAACCAGCCAGAATATTTAATAATCACAGAATTTGCTAAAAACCACTTACAACACATTGAAACTGCATAGCGACACCCTAGTAATCAGCCATGATCTTTTAAAATCAAAAACGGCAATTAAAACCACGTATAACAAATGGCATAGCAACACCATAGCAACCAGCCAGAATATTTAATAATCACAGAACTTGATAAAAACTACTAAAGACACATTGAAACTGCATAGCAACATCATAGCAACCAGCCATTATCTTTTAAAATTAAAAACAGTTAAAATTATGTATAAGAAATTGCATAGCAACAACCTAGCAACCAGCCAGAATATTTAATAATCACAAAAGTTGCTAAAAAACCACTTAGGACACATGGAAACTGTATAGCAACACCCTTGCAACCAGTCATGATCTTTTAAAATCAAGAACAACAATTAAAACCACATATAAGAAACAGCATAGCAACACCCTAGCAACCAGCCAGAATATTTAAAAATCAAAAACAATTAAAACCACGCATAAGAAACCACATAGCAGCAAGCTAGAATGTTTAATAATCACAGAAGTTGCTAAAACCCACGTAAGACATATTAAAACTGCATAGCAACACCCTAGCAACCAGCCATGATCTTTTAAAATCAAAAACAGTTAAAATCATGTATAAGAAACTGCATGGCAACACCCTAGCAACCAGCCAGAATGTTTAATAATCACAGAAGTTGCTAAAAACCACTTAAGATATATTGAAACTGCATAGCAACACCCTAGCAACCAGTACAAAACTTTAATAATCATAAAACGGCATTAAATCACTTAGAAAGTGTAGCAGCACCCTAGCAACCAGCTAGAAATCTTAAGCAACAGCATTAAATGCCCTAATCAGTGTTCTGTTATTGTGACAGCGTTTTTTACGATAAAGTGAAACGTGCATATTCTTTGAGCGTGTGTGTTTTTTCGAGACACACAAGACGTGATTATCTCCAGATTTGCCTGTGACATCATCCGCGGCCATTATATTAAAAAAAAGCAGTCTCAGGAGAGTTTAAGATATCTCGGCTTTCCTGCCCTGCCTCTTCCTCTCACAGCAGATAATACAGGATGACAGTGCGCTTCCTTACAGATCTCTCACACACACATTCACTCAGGAGACGACGGGCAAAACAAGTCCTCAGAAACCAGATGCTCCTTTCAGCAGAACAATGCAGGCTTTGTGGAGCAGGGACGCTTCAAAACCTGCCATTAGACACTTGTAGATGCCCCAGTTCTGGAGCGCCGACTCAAACTGGGAACGTTTTTATCAAATCATTTGTTGCGCAATCATTTTTAGAGAAATTTTTGAGTTTATTTTGACATTTTCTACATGCTAGAGACCCCTAAAATTGATTATCACCATGCAACGGACCCCCATTTAAAATAATTTAAGGCTGCTTCATTTATTTGTTTATTTATTATTTTTTATATGAAGAAAAATACAGTTATTTTGAAAAAAATTAAGTAAGAATGAGGATTGTTTTCTTCTCATGCAATGTTTTTGTTTTATTTTTTTATTATCTGATTGATTGTTTTAATCATTTTTTTAATGTAACGAATGATTCATTTTAGATAAATTATAAATTACACTACCTGACAAAAGTCTTGTCGTCGGTCCCAGTTGTAAGAGCAACAAACAATAACTTGACTTCTAGTTGATCATTTGGTCAATTTTTCAGATGAATCATCTGTTGAACTGCATCCCAATCATCACAAATACTGCAGAAGACCTACTGGAACCCGCATGGACCCAAGATTCTCACAGAAATCAGCCAAGTTTGGTGAAGGAAAACTCATGGTTTGGGGTTACATTCAGTATGGGGGCATGCGAGAGATCTGCAGAGTGGATGTCAACATCAACAGCCTGAGGTAACAAGACATTAGTGCGGCCCATTACATCACAAACCACAGGAGAGGGCAAATTCTTCAGCAGGATAGCGCTCCTTCTCATACTTCAGCCTCCACATCAAAGCTCCTGAAAGCAAAGAAGGTCAAGGTGCTCCAGGATTGGCCACACCAGTCACCAGACATGAACATTATTGAGCATGTCTGGGGTAAGATGAAGGAAGAGGCATTGAATCCAAAGAATCTTGATGAACTCTGGGAGTCCTGCAAGAACGCTTTCTTTGCCATTTCAGATGACTTTATTAATCAGTGATTTGAGTCATTGCAGAGATGTGTGGATGCAGTCCTCCAAGCTCATGATGGAGTCAGACACAATATTCATTCTGTTTCCACTGCAGCATGACTTTATATTCTATACTGGACATTATTTCTGTTAAGTGACGAGACTTTTGTCTAAGCAAAGTCAGACCTTACTGTCCTAATGAAATCATTCAAAATGAAGGCATGATCATATTTTATTTTGTTCAAATAAGCGTAGTCTATAAGCCTTTGCCTTTCATATAAGCCACTTCTGATACCAAATGATCAACTAGAAGTCAAGTTATTATTTGTTGCTCCCAAAACTTGGATACGTGACAAGACTTTTGTCAGATAGTGTATTTTTTATCTATATTTTTAATTTGTATATTTTTATTTATATTACATATCTTCAGTTCATGTCAGTTTAAAAAAAAAATAATTCTATATATGTTTATATTTATATTTATTTATATTTCTAAATATCTTTATAAATGTTACATTTTATAGTTTTACTTTTATATAATACTATATTAAATATTTTGGTTAAATTTTTATTCAAATTATTTCAATTTTAAAAAGTATTTATTTATATTATTTTAGTTATAATTTGTGTTTTTAATTTCTTTTCATGTATGTATTTATTTACTTTTAAACCCACACGGTAAAAACTTTTTATGACAAAGTCAAGAAATCAAATATTTTTGCTGCTTTAACTTATAGTAATAAATCAGGTTTCACATACATGTTTTTAACTTATACAAAGTTTAACTTAATATGTTTAGTCAGTTTGATTGATCCAAGTTGAGATGACTAAAAAAAAAAATTAGATTCAACTAAAAAAAACATTTTTTTCAATGAACTATATTTTTATTTTCCATTTTATTATTTCACGTTTGTATAATATATTATATATTTTTATACAATTATTTAAAATTATGTATCAAATTAATTAAATGTTAAAATTATTTAGATTATTTTAACCACAATTTATGTGTTTTAATCTCATTTATTTATTTACTCTACCTGTAAACACTGTAAAAAGAAAGTCAAGACAACAAAAACTTGAGGCAACCAGAATTTTACAGTGCAGCATTTTTAGTGCAAGTTAAACTTTGTGTAACTTAAAAAATGTAGTTGACACCTAATTAACTTATTAATCAGGTTTCAACTGCATTTTAAAAATTGTTTAACTTGCACAAAAGTTTAACTTACACTAAAAATGCTGGTTGCCTCAAAGCTTTAAGCTTAATCAAATTAACTGTATGAGTCCATTGAACTTGTATTATGTTAAACTGACTTGTGTAACTTACTTGTGTAAACCGCTTGTGTAACTTATTAAACTAAGTTAATCGTGTTCTAACTTTTATTGTAACTTTTATAAGTCACAATGACTTAAAAAACATGTGCTGTCAGGACTAATTGATCATATATTTTTTACAGTGTGGGTTAATAAAAATAGTGAAAATAAAAAGGGTTATCGGACCACATTTTCAGCTAAGTTAAGAGAAACACACGTTATAGATGCCATTTATCAAACTCAAGTTAATGAACTGATTCTTTCACTATATTAGACTTGTCACGATACAAAATTTCGATACTGAAATTTAATGAAAACATCCATTTTCCGTTAACATTTAAGGCACTGTTGTGGGAGTTCTTAAACAGCGCTGATTTGCCATTGTGTTCACGTGATCAGCAGAAATGACTGTGATTGGCTGTGAAGGGCATCAGTTCACCGCACGTCACTGATATTTACCGAGTGCAAACACAGACGAGCGATCCGCTTGGTGGCGGACTGATCTTCACAGCTTTAAAATGCTATAGTGTTCGTGTATCTGTGTTTGCACTTGGTGAAAAGCGGTAACTGATGACCGTCACGGCCAATCACAGTCATTTCTGTTGAACACTGGTGAATACTACAGCAAATGAGCTGTTTGAGAACACGCTCAGTGGCGCTTAAATGTTAGTGGGACATGGACATATTTAAACCATCAGTATAGGGGCAACACTATTACAGACAACACGAAAGTGTGCTGCATTGTTTTATCACTCACCGGGTTACATAGGCTGAAGCAGGGTGTTTACCTGGTGCCACAACCTGAAGTCTAGGAGGATACTTAAGCGTATTACTCTTAAAGAGATTGTGACGTTGTTTGATGCCTAATATGCTTTTAATTGTTTAAATTAAACTGAACTGAATGATATTTCTGCATTTTGAAATCGCGGCAACAGCTGGAGGTTTATAGTCCACAGCATGTTGTTGCAATGTTTACAGTGCTGATCCTATACTTCCGGGTTTCTTCCCACCGTAGCCTCACTTTGGTTCTTTAAAATGGTGGCTGCGTGAAATAAGTGTATTGCACGTTTTTTAACATTTCAGTTCAAAAGCACATCTGAATCAGTTCATTTCTGTTCCTGTCATTATGGTTTAGTAGCTACAACAACCGAAACAATCTCATTAAAAAGAGCGACTGAATTACTTTGGACTAAAAAAAAAGCAATAGATAGAAAAACCCAAAATAGCAACAGGAAAAATTGAAACAATTTTTGAGCACTTCATATGGCGTAATTTTGTTGGAAAAATGCTCTTCTTGTAACAAATTTCGTTCGCTATAATTTGTATCTTTATTTTAATGTATTTTTTGTTGGTCAGTTTTCTACAAAATAGTTTAGGTGAAGTGATGTGCAAATACTTTTTTCCAACACAGGCTCATTCTGAAAACGTAGTGCCGTGGACGTTTCTGGAGACCGAATTATGTAGCTGGAGGTACGTATGGATTCATTTCGTTTTTTTAAACGAACGCTATGACGCCGTTTCTTTTCCCGCTCACCAGCTGACCACTTACCTCCGTGTGGAGGGCTTTCCAGTTTGTCCCGTTAGCTCGTCATGTTTTGTTGCCACAGAGAGAAGTTGACGACGACGACAACGATGACGGGGTTCGAGTCCGGGGGGGAGAGGTTCCAGAAATCAGGTAAGACAAAAACAGAATCCAAAAAATAAAATTAACAAGTAAATAACAGGGTGAGAATGCGGTAAAAGCCAAAAACGTGGTAAAAATCAGACAAGGGCTTTTCTTTTTCTGGACGGCTTTTGTAAACCGTTGGTTGGGTTTAGGGAAGTAAGTAGGTGGGCGGGTCAATCGATAAAATTGGTTGGGTTTAGGGAAGGAGGAGGATGGGTCAGTCAGCCAGTCGACAGCGGCCTCTGGTGGGTTTACGCGAGAACAGCGGGCGCGAATGGCACTCTCGAGAGAAATTTGAGATATGAAAAAGTGCACACAGCAGCCTCTCGCAGATTCGCGAAAACAAAAACTGCAAAAATACGTACCTCCCGGGACGTATTTCGCTGTCCCCAGAAACGTCCACAGGACTACGTTTTCAGAATGAGTCTGGGTTGCTTTCTTTAAAAATAATAAGTGAATTACGAATTCAATTCAAGTAAGCCTATAATTACATATATAATATAGTAATTCTGACAATTTTCTTTATTTCATAGATTTGAATAATGAATTACAGTATTGCAATACTAGTTGGTATCACAATACTTAAGCTGGTATAGTATGGTAATGTGAATTAATGGTATCGCGACAACCCCGCAGCTCATTTTAAATAAGTGAAAGCTATTTTTTGAGCAGCATATGTTTAGTCAGTTTCATTGATGCAAGTTGAAATGACTAGAAAAGCTCATTTGATTAAACTAAACATGATTTGTTTCAGTGTACTATCATTTATGAATCTCTGAACTGCAGTTAAAAAACTCTTACTACACAAAACTCCACATTGGATCTCCATTGCTCTGAAAAAATTGCTGTAATATCAGAGCTCAAGCTGATCCACTTTATATGTCAGTCATGGCACAATCGTGTGATAAAACACGGAGCTCTTTGACATGAGGTCAGATCTGGAAACGCTCTGTCCTGGGCTACGTGTCGCCACAAATGACTAAAGAAAGGCAGAGAGAGATAGAGTTTGAATGGGACAAAGAGAGAGAGACTGGCGTCACACTGAAGAGCCTCAGAGTGACTGTTGTCATATTTAGTGTGACAATAAAAGACAAACCCGGCGGGAGAAGTTCACACATGCTCATAACACGTCTCCTAGCTCTACTGTTAATGCTAATCGCAGAGCAGGAAACCTCTGTGGCTCCAGTCACGTCCACAAATGTCCTGGAATGAGATTGGAGGTGAGTGACCGCGAGCGTGTGAGTATGTGCACGGCTGCAGGCCGACTGACCCACTGGCCCGCCGTTTTCTGAGGATAAAGACTTCTTAGAAACCCAGAGGAAAGGAAAACAAGAGGTTGAGATTTAGCAAATGCCCTTAGCAGGAGTGTAAAGGTCACAAATAAGTCCCATTCCAGACCCAGATCAGTGCGAATGACTTTAGCATGTGATTACACACCTGATTAGAATAAAGCATCGGTCAATTAGAGCGTAAATACACACACATGATGCCCGTAGAAGAGAAAACAGCCCACCCAGCGTCACAAGGCAGGTGTAATGCATTCATAAAATATCTACGCAGATGTAAAAACGGTAATTTCTGTATGGCTTGTACTATAATTTTGTCTGTTTTATATACATTGTAATCACTTTGTTATTCCAATAAAAAATTTATATATATATACAGGGGGTGACACGGTGGCACAGTGGGTAGCATGATCACCTCACAGCAAGAAGGTCGCTGGTTCGAGCTCTGGCTGGGTCAGTTAACATTTCTGTGTGGAGTAGTATGTTCTCCCCGTGGGTTTCCTCTGGTTTCCCCCAATGTCCAAACATTTGCGGTACAGGTGAATTAAATAAGCTAAATTGGCCGTAGTGTATGTGTGTGAATGCAAGATTATATGGGTGTTTCCCAGTGTCGGGTTGTGTCCGGAAGGGCATCCGCTGCATAAAACATATGCTGGATAAGTTATCGGTTCATTCCGCTGTGGTGACCCCTGATTAATAAAGGGATTAAGCCGAAAAGAAAATGAATGAATGAACTATATATATACTGTACAGTTAAAGTCAGAATTATTCACCCCCCTTTGAATTTTTTTTCTTTTTTAAATATTTCCCAAATGGTGTTTAACAGAGCAAGGAAATTTTAACAGTATGTCTGATAATATTTTTTCTTCTGGAGAAAGTCTTACTTGTTTTATTTCGGCTAGAATAAAAGCAGTTTCTAATTTTTTAAACACCATTTTAAGGTCAAAATTATTAGCCCCTTTAAGCTATATTTTTTTCGATAGTCTACAGAACAAACCATCGTTATACAATAACTTGCCTAATTACCCTAACCTGCCTAGTTAACCTAATTAACCTAGTTAAGCCTTTAAATGTCACTTTAAGCTGTATAGAAGTGTCTTGAAAAACATCTAGTAAAATATTATTTACTGTCATCATGACAAAGATAAAATAGATCAGATATTAGAAATGAGTTATTAAAACTATTATGTTTAGAAATGTGTTGACAAAATCTCTCCGTAAACAGAATTGGGGGGAAAAATAAACAGGGGGGCTAATAATTCAGTGGGGCTAATAATTCTGACTTCAACTGTACACAGGGGTTGGACAATAAAACTGAAACACCTGGTTTTAGACCACAATAACTCATTAGTAAGGTGTAAGGGATTCTCAATCTCGGTCCTGGAGGTCTGGTGTCCTGCAGATTTTAGCTCCAAACCCAATCAGTCACACCTAGGCTAGCTGATCAAGCTCCTACTAGGCGTTCTAGAAACATCCTTGCAGGTGTGTTGAGGCAAGTTGGAGCTAAAATCTGCAGGACACTGGACCTCCAGGAGAGAGTTCGAGAAGCCCTGGTGTAGGGCCTACTTTTGTGGCCAATACAGAATCAGATCATCTTGGGAACGACAGATACAAGTCCCGCACATTGACTAGAGGGATTTTGAGCCAATCTTCTTGCAGGATAGTGTCCAGGTCACTATGTGATGCTGGTGGAGGAAAACGCTCCCTGACTCGCTCCTGCAAAACACCCCAAAGTAGTTCAATAATATTTAGGTCTGATGACTGTGCAGGCCATGGGAGATTTTCAACTTCACTTTCATGTTCAACTGTGTCACCAGTGTTGCATTGGTGCATTATTATCCTGAAACATGCCACTGCCTTTGGGATACAATATTTGACCCATTGAGTGCACATAGTCCTCAAGAATGGTCCGCTAGACCTTGGCAGTGATGTGGCCATCTAGCACAAGTGTTGGGCCTACAGGGAATGCCATGATATTGCAGCCCAAACCATCACTGATCCACCTCCGTAATTCGCTCTGGGCATGCAACAGTATGGGTGGTACACTTCTTTGGGGGTTCTCCACACCTTAACTTTCCCAGATGTGGTTAAGACAGTGAAAGTGGACTCATCAGAGAACAATACACGTGTCACCATTGAAACTGATGTTTGTCTTTGGCACGGATGACCAAAGGTTTGGCTATAGCAGCCTGGCCATGTATATTGACCCTGCGGAGCTCCCGATGAACAGTTTTAGTAGAAACAGGAGAGTTGAGGTGCACATTTAATTCTGCAGTGAGTTGGGCAGCTGTGGACCCGGACATCCCTTTCAGACAGCTTCCTCTTGCATCTACAGTTACTTCAGTTGAATGTAGTTCTTCTTGGTGGTTTGCTGACATTACTCTGGATACTGTGGCTCTTAATACATCACAAAGACTTGCTCTCTTGTTCACAGTCTTAACTCTGAAGTTGTTTTAATTTGGTTTAATTTGGTTGAACTCTTCTCTCTCTCTTAATTATTTCTAGAATTATTTGTGCTTATTGTACAGGGTGGGCCATTTATATGAATATACCTTAATAAATTATATGGGCTGCGTCCAAAACCGCATACTTCCATACTATACAGTACGCTAAAATCAGTGTGTGAGCCGAGTAGTATGTCCGAATTCATAGAATTCGAAAATCAGTATGCGAGAAGTACCCGGATGACTTGCTACTTCCGGTGAGATTCTGAAGTGCGCATCCCATGCACGCTGCGCTATCCCATGATGCTCCGCGAAAGAATTCATGAATGGGAGTGAATCGACGCAGGTAGGTCACGTGACCATGACAAAATGGCGGATGTAGTACGTCCGAATTCCATTCATACTTCTTACATTCATACTGTATAGAACATACTTTTCTAACGGCCGAGTAGTACGCTTAAATTCAGATGCAGTACCTACTGAGTAGTAGGCGGTTTCGGATGCAGCCACAGATGACCCCAAAGATCAAAGTCTAAGGAGGTCAGATCAGGAGACCTTGGGGGCCATTCAACTGGCCCACGACGACCAATCCACTTTTCAGGAAACTGTATTCAGGAAACCATTCCCATTTTATTAAGGTGTATCCATATAAATCCATGAAAACTTTTCATTCATACCAGGCCAGTAGTTGGCAATGTCACTTTGTAAAGAAACAGAAATCACACTTTTGCAGTTAACATGAAGACAGAATTGTTCTCAATAACTTGTTCTGTTTCAAAGGCTTGCATTTTTATTAACCTCCTGTGTAAATGAATAACCAAAAATCAATTTAAAAAAACAGACCCTTGACCATTACATTCTGAAGTAATGAAATAGTGTATAAAATGCACCCTCAAAGTGCTTTTGTTTTATTTACAACAGCTAGTAAATTTTGCAGTGCCTTGTTTATTTAATGTGTGAGTGACAAAAGAAGACACGCAGTCCAGTTTTTCAGCAGCTAGAAGCGATGTTTATTGATAAGTACTGCTTTCAAAAGCGAAGCTTAGCAAATCATATATAAAGAAAAGTTAATAGCAAATAGAGAAACAGATACGTTATTTCTATGGCCCTCCAAAGCGTTATTAGAATTAAAAATCACAAAACTTTAATTTCAGTAGTCATTTTTTCAAATTTAAAGGGATTTTAATGTGCAATCACTGAAGTGCATTTCAAATACATCGATTTTACACCTGCGACTCCTCCTGAGACCCTAACGAACCGTTATGACGTCATCAGATCAGGTGACTTTCTGAACGCGACGTGATTGGCTCTGCTCATTCAAGTTTTCGAACACCAAACGGTTTCGCGCTTCAACGTTTTTTTTTCTGTGGAGAATGTTTAAGTCTATTAGCTGCACTGTAACTTCTATTCACTAATGGCAATAACAAGATAAGCGCTTTATTTATGACTCCCATTTGAGATTTGGTTGAATGTGTGAAGTTCAGAGCGTCGATTAACCGGCAAATCCGATCTCCTTGTAGTATCCGTCGATGTCTCCGATGACCGCGTCCATGACCCGCCTCAGGGCACCCTGACCGGCCGCGTCCAGGCCCGCCTTTTCGGCCATCACTTTCACCAACACCTCGGTGATCAGCTGTGGACAACAGAGAGAAACATGACAGTCCGAGGCTATTTTCATCCCTTTCTTTTTGCGAGGGAATGCAGGTGTGATGCTAATAATACTTGAGGTCAGTGAGTGAGCAGCAAATGAAAGTGAGGAGAGATTTCCACACCGTGTGTCTATTGAGTTTCCGTCCTCATTGACACCATTGTTTATCCATCAACATCCTGCATTCAACATTGTGATTGTGCCGTGTATTATTAGCCTAGTAACGTTTTAATATCAATTGTCATCGGTTTCAATATTGAGAAATGCTTATTATAAGGTGCTATTTCTATGACAAATCCTGCTGGAATATATAGGCAAATGTTAAATTCTGTATTATCTGGATTAGAAATATTAACTTTTCCTATATATTGTTTTAATTATTGTGTTCAATTTAGTGTATTTTAAATATCCTTTTAGAACTTGTAAATGCTTTTGAATGTTTTGATGAGTTTAAATTTCAGAAACATGATTTTTTTATGTCAATTATGTCATATATATATATATATATATATATATATATATATATATATATATATATATATATATATATATATATATATATATACATACAGTGACATTTAAAGGGTTAACTATAGGTTAACTAGGCAGGTTAGGGTAATTAGGCAGGTTATTGTATAACGATGGTTTGTTCTATTGACTATCGAAAGAATATTAATTCTAATAATTTTGACCTTAAAATAGTCTCTAAAAAATTAAAAGCTGCTCTTATTGTAGCCTAAATAAAACAAATAAGACTTTCTCCAGAAAAAAAAAATATTATCAGCCATACTGTGAAATTTTCCTTGCTCTGGGATTTTTTTTTAATTTTTAAAACAGAAAAAAATTATTTAAAGGGGGCTAATAATTCTGACTTCAACTGTATATATAAATATATACTTTTACACTACATTATATTATACTTTTAAAGGCTTTCATCCCATATGAGAACAATATAACAAAACTATTAAAATTTTTAGTAATATTATGTGAAAGTATATTTATTTTTATTTGTATAATATATTTATGGTCAGACTCAAAGTCAGCCACAGTCTTGTTCTGTCTGAAAAACATTAAGCTGCAAAAAGAATTGTGACAAAATATAATATAGATGTTTATTCATTGTTTAATATTATTATAGTATGATATTTCATTCACTGAAGCCAAATCTGGAGCTCATCTAACAAAATAACTTACGATAATGGTCCAAAAACTAGTAAAGCCAAATTTATATGTTATATAAAAATAATAAATACAAATTTAAAAAAGAGGAAAAATCAAGAGAAGCAAAAGATTTAGTTGACATTTTGTAGGTTGTAATAGTTTTTGCAATATTTTCCATGAATTTAATTGTATTATCTTTCAATTTCGAAATATGTTTGGTGACTAAAATATTATTTTAATAAATATATCTGTTTAATATATCTGTTTTGTTTAAATGCACCAAAATATTCATTTTCAAAATGGGGTGTACTTAATTATGCTGAGCACTGTATTTATTAAGTATATTTAGTTTTATAATACATGCATAATATAACAAATATATTAATATAGTATAATATAATAATATAGCAATATTTACAATGTATGATATAATAATACATACTAAAAATATATCTTTTATCTGGTCTTTTTGTCACCAGAATAAATATTTAAATTTGGTTTGTAATAATTGTGTATTTTACTACAAAAAAGTTAAAATATTATATAGGATATTATATTATACTATATAATATTATAATACTGTTTTATAAGAATTTATCTATTATTTATTAATTGCACTGTAAAAATATGCAGTGTTCCACACAATTCATTTATGTTATCCCAGCACAAATCAATCAAGTTAACTTAAAATATTTAAGTGGATTAAACATGAAGCAATTAAATTGTTCCAAAAAAATCTCATAAATTGTGTTGTTTCAGCTCATTTTAAATAAGTAGCTTGAACAAGCAGCAAATTTCTATTTAGTTTTTTTGAGTGTAGTTTATATATACAGTTGAAGTCAGTATTATTAGCCCCCCTGTTTATTTTTTTCCCCAATTTCTGTTTAACGGAGAAAAGATTTTCTCAACACATTCCAAATCATAATAGTTTTAATAACTCATTTCTAATATCTGATTTATTTCATCTTTGCCATGATGACAGTAAATAATATTTGACTAGATATTTTTTCAAGACACTTCTATACAGCTTAAAGTGACATTTAAAGGCTTAACTAGGTTAATTAGGTTAACTAGTCAAGTCAGGGTGATTAGGTAAGTCATTGTATAATGATGGTTTGTTCTGTAGACTATTGAAAACATAAATAGCTTAAAGGGGTTAATAATTTTGACCTTAAAATATTTTTTAAAAAATTAAAAACTGCTTTTATTCGAGCCGAAATAAAACAAATAAGACTTTCTCCAGAAGAAAAAATATTATCAGACATACTGTGAAAATGTCCTTGCTCTGTTAAACATAATTTGGGAAATATTTAAAAAAGAAAGAAAAAAAAATCAAAGGGGGGCTAATAATTCTTCAACTGTATTATGTATATTTAGTCTTGTGTTAGGTTATAGTTCAGTGTGGATGCTCAGTTGAACAGTGTTTGGACCAGAGAGTCCTGATTTACCCTGAAGTTGTTGAGGGTCACTTTGTGAATGTTGGCGTGTGTATTGGCCAGTGGTTTGAGCAGGGCAGCGTGGTCTCCTTTGGCCTTCAGGAGTTCGCCCAGCTTCTTGAGCACGGTCGCTCCGTGAGCCCCCACCGCCGGGTTTCCCGGCAGATCACCTTGAGGAATTCCAGCAAACTTGGGGAAGAGCTTTAGAGTGTCTGGATACTCCTTAAAGAGACTGAAGAGAGGAGAAAAACAGTTCTGCTTAGGGCTGCACAATATAGTACATGCAAAATACGTATCGCAGATATGTGTGATAAATTATGCATTGGTTGTTTATCTAAATTTGACCAATCAGATGAGGGATTACTATCTTTAGCCCCTCCTACTGCAGTTGCTGTTCAGCTATTGGCTTGGAACGGTGAACGCAGAGCTGAAAATAAACACTAGTGGGTGGAGTCGAGACGAGAGGGAAAATGACAACAGCCAATCAGAGTCAGAATATCTGCGAAGGTTTTCATTCATTCATATTGTTTTAAAGACCAAATGTTTGCACCTAGTTTTTACATCTGAATTAGAATTAGTTAGATCTGAAAACTATGTTTGACCTGTTTATTTTAATATCATCTTGCTGAATAAGTTGGCGGTTCATTCCACTGTGGCAACCCCTGATGAATAAAGGGACTAAACCGAAGGAAAGTGAATGAATATTTAAAAACATAGCTAATTAAAAATAGCGTTTTATTATGGAAATGTTACATTTTAATAAATATAATCATTGCAATACTCAATAGTCATGCAGCCCTAGTTCTAGTAGTAGAGTTTGAGGAACTAACCGGTTGAGAACTTCTCCTCCGTTAGCCGTATAATCGGCCTCCACAGCTCCCCAGCACTTCAGAACCAGATCGTGATCAGCCATCGTCTGTATGAGGAACCATAAAAACACACACACACACACCTGTCTTCAATATCAGGGCTTGTGTGAACACGTCAGGCATCTGCAGTCGTTAAATGAGCGATGTATGGATGTGCCCATAAAACGGCATCACATGAGCTGCGGTTCACCCATGGCGGGTATTAAAGAAATAGTTCTTCCAAAAATGGAATTACCTCACCGTTTATTCTTACTCATGTGGCTTTAAACTCAGTTTCGTTCTTCTGTTGAACACAGAAGAAGATATGCTGAAAAATGCTGGTTGCTGGCATCCATTCGCCACGAAAATGCCTATAGAGATCAACGGTTAGATGTGTCAAACATTCTTCAAAATATCTCCTTGTGTGTTTAACAGAAGAACGAAACTCTGATAGGATTTGATCAGGTAAAGGGGGAGTATATTGATAGATTTTTCACTTTAGGGTGAGCTGTTCCTTTAAAAAAAAAAACAGGCAAGGAACCATATTTGGTAACATCCTTTACATTGAATACATTATATACACTTTTATTAAGGCATAGCAGTTTAAATGTCTTGGATTCTGAATTATCCAACTCATTTTTTGTTTCTACATTATAAATTGCATGATGAATCCCTCTGGTAGGAGATATAGAGTCCCTAAGTGTAGGTTGAACTGATATAAGAAATCCTTTGTATCAGTTTCAGTGGGTTTACTTAACGTGTTTATCTTATTTAGCGTTATAATTATTGTAACTACTGTATTTTGTATTGTTTTTATTGTTTGTCTTTATGGAATGTCTGCAGCAATATGGTGATCCCGATAACAAATTTCCTGTTACGGACAATATAGTTTTACTAACTAACTAACTAATACTCCAGTGTTTTTCTGAAGAGTATTTCAGTGAGTGCCCTATGAAGGGTTAAAATAATATGCACTGAATGAATGAGTCAGACACATTAGTTTTGCAACTGTTTATATGTCTTAAATAGAAAATACTGAAAATTCTGTCATTTCAAACATGATTCAGTTTTCTTCTGTCAAACTCAAAAGAAGATATTTTGAAGAATGTTGGAAACCATTGACTTACATAGTGTTTTGTATGGAAGCCAATGGCTACCTGTTTTCATTCATTCATTTTCTTTTCTGCTTAGTCCCTTTATTAATCTGGGGTCGCCACAGCAGAATGAACCGCCGACTTATTCAGCACGATTTTACGCAGCGGATGCTCTTCCAGCTGCAACCCATCACTGGGAAACACCTGTTTTCAAAATATAGATATTTATTGAGTTTGACAGAAGAAAGAAACTTGTAGAGCACATTTTTTTTTAACATTTTTTATGCAAACTGTACGTTGTAAGCATAAAAAGCTTTTTATAATGAGAGTTTTGCATGAGGTTTGTTCAATATCATAACACTTCTGACCTTAAACGAACTCTTTTCTGTTTGATAGTTGCAGTTCTGTAGGTTTTCTTGGCGTTCATCGTCAGTTTCTTTTGACAGTAATGCATTACAATACTGAGGTACACCCCAAAAAGTAACTAATTGCGTTACTTAGTTACTTTTTATGAAAAGTAATGTGTTGCGTTTAGGCATGGGCCAGTATAAGATTTTGACGGTATGATAACCTTTGGATAAAAATATCACGGTTTTGCGGGGTTGTGATTACTGCTCTAAAATGAGTTCTTTTTAAATGTCTGGGTAAAAAAAAAAAAACTTTTTCCCCTTTTGAACACAGTATATTTTATTTTGAGTAACATTTAAAATATTTTGGAACAGTAAACATTATCAACAGATTATTATTATTTTTTTACAATTTAAAACGGCATCTTTGGACATCTTTTCTGCTGGAGATACTGTTGTCCTAAAAAACTAAAAAAAAAAAAAAACATAAATAAAAAATCGTAAATATACAGTTGAAGTCAGAATTATTAGCCCCCCTGTTTATTTTTCCCCAATTATTGTTTAATGGAGAGAACACATTTCTAAATATAATAGTTTTAATAACTCATTTCTAATAACTGATTTATTTTATCTTTGTCATGATGACAGTAAATAATATTTGACTAAATATTTTTCAAGACACTTCTATACAGCTTAAAGTGACATTCAACGGCTTAACTATGTTAATTAGGTTAACTAGGCAGGTTAGGGTAATTAGGCAAGTTATTGTATAATGATGGTTTGTTCTGTAGTCTATCTGAACAAAATATAGCTTAAAGGGGCTAATAATATTGACCTTAAAATGGTCTTGAAATAATTAAAAGCTGCTTTTATTCTAGCCGAAATAAAACAAAAGACTTTCTCCAAAAAAAAAAAATATTATCAGACATACTGTGAAAATTTCCTAAATCTGTTAAACATCATTTTTCTTTTAAAAAAGAAAAACAAATTCAATGGGGGGCTAATAATTCTGACTTCAACTGTACCTTAGGTACGGTATTGCAGACAATTTTGACAGTTTTAAACCTTGACTTTTCCAAACCGCGGTATACCTTGAAAATGGTTATCGTCCCATGCCTAGTTGCGTTACTTTTGAGTTACTTTAGCATGATTCAAAGTGACTACATTCATTTTAATTCAGCAATTTATTTTTAAAAAGCTGATTAATTCAACTAAAAAGTAACTTGTATTACATTTTTAAAAGTAGTAAAGTAACTTAAATATCATTACTTAATTTCAAAAAGTAATGTGTTACTTTACTCGTTACTTAGAAAAGTCATATTATTTGTAACGTATTTGTTACTTGTAATGCGGTTTCCCCCAAACACTGCTCATCACCGATACAAAGTAGCTGTTAATCCCTGCAGTAAATGTTCACTAAACGGCCTCGTTTTGCACAAATTCACTGAGGTATTTCTGCAGTTTCGGGCTCCAGTGATCTGGAAAGCTCAGGTCACCTTGAGGACTTCAGTTTCAGATCCCATCAAACACTGCGCCACAAGTGCAGACAGAGAGCAGGCTGATAAACGAGATTTCATTTCACTTTCCCAGAATAATTTACTAATAAATATTTAATAATAAATAATTTCTTTCCTTAATTATCATTTTAATTGATTGATTTATTATGATATAAGTCTTCTTAATTACTTTTGCTCACAGTTTTAGATTTAATTTGGATTTTCTCAACAAAAAACAAAACATTTTGTACTTTTTGGGGGGTTTTTGTCTGTCATTGCATGTTTTTTTCTTTAGTTTGTTTAAAAACAGCTGTAAAAAATTATTTAGGACTAATTTATTTAGAAATTTTAACTTAAATTTTGCCACAACTAATTTACTTTTAAATTTAATTATCACTTTTTAAGTGTAAGTTTAATTTAAATATTTATTAGCACTGTCTATTAATTATATTTGAACATTTTTCATTTTAATATAGTTTAATATAGGCAGTATTATTCTAGTTTTGTCTTTCCCAATTAACTCCAGTGTAAACTTTATGCTTAATTTAGGTTTAATTTGACAGTTTATCCTATCAGTTACATAAATTCTGCATTAAAACTGCTCATTTACTCTTGTCAAACTATTTCTACTACAGCAGAAAACTATTTAAAAGTGTTATCAATTTTCCTACACTCGTAGATTTCATTTTGTTCATACACAAATCACTTTAAGTACACAAATTAATAATAATCTCTATGAAAGACAGGTGCAAAGTCTTCATAACTTCTGAACAAAGTATGCTAGAGTCCAGTGAAGGTCTTACCGCGGTGTTTGTCCTCTGTGAAGAGCGTGTGACTGCCTGTGGCTTTGGAAAAGTCTCCAGATAAAGTCAGATCATCAGTTTCTCCCCACATTGACTTTATATACAGCATCTCTGTGACATAGCCACCTCCAGCCTGTCAATCACTCGGTCCCTCTGCGTGTCTTGAAATGTTAACCACACCCCCTTCCATTTACCCCATCAGAACACACACACACTCACTCACTCACAGTCAAACACACACACACACACACCCTCTCTTTTTCTCTGAGTCAAACAACCACACACACTCATACACACAGGTTGGTTTTTGGGAATTGTGGGGACATTTCATAGCTTATTGTTGTTTATATTTTGCAAGTTTACACTGACACACTCACTCATATACACACTGATACACTCACACATACTCAAACACATACTGACAAGCATACACTCACTTATACACACAATAACACATACACACACTCATTCACCAATTGGCACATACACTCTTTCACATACTCAAACACACACTCTCTAACTCATACACACTGACACACACTCACTTATACACATTAATACACACACACACACACACACACACACACACTCATTCATGCATAAATTGCCACATACACTCTCACATACTCAAACACACACTCTCTAACTCATACACACTCACACACTGACACATTCACTTATACACACATTAACAAATACACACACTCATTCATACACAAATTGCCACATACACTCTTTCACATACTCAAACACACACTCTAACTCACATACACTCACTTATACACACATTAACACATACACACACTCATTCATACACAATATTACCACACACACTCTAACTCATACACACACTGACACACACTCACTTATACACACATTAGCACATACACAAATTGCCACATACACTCTTTCACATACTCAAACACACACTCTTTAACTCATACACACACTTCTCCACTCATTGACACATACACACACTCATTCATACACAAATTGCCACATACACTCTTACATACTCAACACACACTCACTTATACACACATTAACACATACACTCATTCATACACAAATTGACAAAAACAAACGCACTCATACACACATCAACACACACACACACACACACTTATTCATACACAAATTGACACAAACACACTCACTCATACACACATCAACACACACACACACACACACTTATTCATACACAAATTGACACAAACACACTCACTCATACACACATCAACACACACACACACACACTTATTCATACACAAATTGTCACACTCTATCTCATATACACTCTCACACACTGACACACTCACTCATACACACATCAACACACACACACTTATTCATACACAAATTGACACATACACTCTTTCACATACTCAAACACACACTAACTCACATACACACTCACTTATACACACATTAACACATTCACACACTCATTCATACACAATATTGCCACATACACTCTCTAACTCATACACACACTGACACACACTCACTTATACACACATTAACACATACACACACTCATTCATACACAATATTGCCACACACACTCTCTAACTCATACACACACTGACACACACTCACTTATACATACATTAGCACATACACAAATTGCCACATACACTCTTTCACATACTCAAACACACACTCTTTAACTCATACACACTCACTTCTCCACTCATTGACACATACACACACTCATTCATACACAAAGTGCCACATACACTCTTACATACTCAACACACACTCACTTATACACACATTAACACACACTCATTCATACATAAATTGACGCACATCAACACACACACACTTATTCATACACAAATTGCCACATACACACTCTCTAACTCATACACACTGACACACACTCACTTATACACACATTGACACATTCACTCTCGCACATACACAAACACACACTCACTTATACACACTAACACATACACTCATTCATACACAAATTGACACAAACACACTCACTCATACACACATCAAGACATACACACACTTATTCATACACAGATTGCCACATACACACTCTCTAACTCATACACACTCTCACACACTCCCTTATACACACATTGACACATATACACGCTCATTCATAGACAAATTGCAACATACACTCTCATAAAAATACTCAAACACACTCACTTATACACACATTGACTCATACACACGCTCATTCACACACAAATTGCCGCATACACTATTTCACATACTCAAACACACACTCTAAATCACATACACACTCACTTATACACACATTAACACACACACTCATTCATACACAATATTGCCACACACACTCTCTAACTCATACACACACTGACACACTCACTAACACATACACACACTCATTCATACACAATATTGCCACACACACTCTAACTCATACACACACTCACTTATACACACGTTAACACATACACACACTCATTCATACACAAATTGCCACATACACTCTCACATACTCAAACACAAACTCTAACTCATACACACTCACACACTGACACGCACTCACTTATACACACTTACACACATACTGACATGCATACACTCTCACAATTCACCTCTCACATTGACACACACTCACTTATACACACATTAACACATACGCACACACATTCATACACAAATTGTCACATACACTCTCTCAAATACTCAAACACACACTCTCTAACTCATACACACACTTCTCCACTCATTGACACATACACACATTGCCACATACACTCTTACATACTCAACACACACTCACTTATACACACATTAACACATACACTCATTCATACACAAATTGACACATACACTCTCTCACATATACTCAAACACACACTCTCTAACTCATATACACTCGAACATACTCTCTCCTAAATACACACTCACACAGAAGCACATTCACTCTCACACACACTCTCACACACACACACAAAGAGAAGCACGTTCACACACATTCTCTCACACGTACACACTCACACAGAAGCACATTCACTCTCTCTCTCTAACACACACACAGGCTCTGCAACACAATCTCTCTGAGATGCTCAGATATCATCTCTGTTTTATTCCACAATCCCCAAGCACAAGAATTACTGTAGCAAACACACAATAACAGCGGTACAGCAAAGTCAGTGCACTTTTTACAAAGTCATTTTAGCATCATGCGAAACATTTGTCCTTTCATTTATTTCTCATCATCACTCACAATCTATCACACTTTATTTGGGCCTCGCACGCATGAAAACAATACTATAGTACTTTACAGCGAATACTATTGTGTATCATTGGCGGCACTGTGGCTCAGTGGTTAGCACTGTCAACTCAAAGCAAGAAGGTCGCTGGTTCGAGCCCCAGCTGGGTCAGTTGGCATTTCTGTGTGGAGTTTGCATGTTCTCCCCGTGTTGGCGTGGGTTTCCTCCGGGTGCTCCGGTTTCCCCCACAGTCCAAAAACATGCGCTATAGGGGAATTGATTAACTAAATTGGCCGTAGTGTATGTGTGTGAATGTAAGAGTGTATGGGTGTTTCCCAGTACTGGGTTGCAGCCGTAAGGGCATCCGCTGTGTAAAACATATGCTGGAATAGTTGGCGGTTCATTCCGCTGTGATGACCCCAGATCATTAAAGGTACTAAGCCAAAGGAAAATGAATGATATATCATTCACAACACCATGGAAGCTACATCATGCTGTAGCAAACTGATAAACTAATAAGTACTGTAGTAAACTTCAGTTTTTACTAGTCCATGTCTTGTAGTATACACTTACCGGCCACTTTATTAGGTACACCTGTCTAACTGCTCGTTAACGCAATTTTCTAATCATCACATGGCAGCAACTCAATGCATTTAGGCATGTAGACATGGTCAAGACGATCTGCTGCAGTTCAAACCGAGCATCAGAATGAGGAAGAAAGGGGATTTAGGTGACTTTGAACGTGGCATGGTTGTTTGTGCCAGACGGGCTGGTCTGAGTAATTTAGAAACTGTTGATCTACTGGGATTTTCACACACACCCATCTCTAGGGTTCACAGAGAAAATATCCAGTGAGCGGGAGTTCTGTGGGTGCACATGCCTTGTTGATGCCAGAGGCCAGAGGAGAATGGCCAGACTGGTTCCAGCTGATAGAAAGGCAACAGTAACTCAAATAACCACTCGTTACAACCGAGGTCTGCAGAAGAGCATCTCTGAACACACAACACGTCCAACCTTGAGGCAGATGGGCTACAGCAGCAGAAGACCACACCGGGTGCCACTAATGTCAGTTAAGAACAGAAAACTGAGGTTACAATTCACACAGGCTCACCAAAATTGGACGATACAAGATTGGAGAAACGTTGCCTGGTCTGATGAGTCTCGACTTCTGCTGCCACATTCGGATGGTCGGGTCAGAATTTGGGATTAACAACATGAAAGCATGGATCCATCGTGCCTTGTATCAACAGTTCAGGCTGCTGGTGGTGCTGTAATGGTGTGGTGGATATTGTCTTGGCACACTTTGGGCTCATTAGTACCAACTGAGCATTGTGTCAACGCCACAGTCTACCTGAGTATTGTTGCTGACCATGTCCATCTCTTTATGACCACAGTGTACCCATCTTCTGATGGCTACTTCCAGCAGGATAACACACCGTGTCATAAAGCACAAATCATCTCAGACTGGTTTCTTGAACATGACAATGAGTTCACTGTGCTCAAATGGCCTCCACAGTCACCAGGGCTCAATCCAATAGAACACCTTTGGTATGTGGTGGAAGGGGAGATTCGCATCAAGGATGTGCAGCCGACAAATCTGCAGCAACTGCGTGATGCTATCATGTCAATATGGAACAATATCTATGAGGAATATTTCTAGTACCTTGTTTGATCTATGCCTGCAAGGATTAAGTCAGCTCTGAAGGCAAAAGGGGTCCAACCCGGTACTAGTAAGGTGTACCTAATAAAGTGGCCGGTGAGTGTAAATGTATCAGTATGTGGTTAATTTGTTTATGTTAGTAGTATTATGTTACTATAGCAACTACATAATTTATTCACACTACGTTATTTACTATAAACTACAATAGTGTTCAGATAAAGCACATCTGCGAGACTGATTTAGGCTGTGAATGAATGAACTTTAAGGTGTGTTTGTTTGGGGATAAAACAAAACAATGAGCGTCGCGTGTCACAAACAAACACAGGAACACGGCTCTTAACCTCAATCCTCAAAACATCTTAGAGCAACACCGCAATAAAAGCATCACTGCATTGTGTTTGTCCGTGTCTGTCGATATCTCATGATCTGTCTACGGCAGTCATCAGGCAGGTGTATTAATAGCATTTGTGTGCTTGTGCTTTCGGATAAGGGTGAAGCATTTCCCCTTCATTCAGACCGCCGGTTAGGATCAGTGTCTGCTGCCAAAACTTCCCAAACCTGAAAGAAATGAGGAGTCAAAACACAATGACATTGAACTTCAGGCACTTCAGTGAAGTAAAGCTTGCTAATACTCTTCAACCGCTGGGGAAATCAGCGAAATCTATGGAGATAAAGCAAAATGGCGGAATATGCGAAACACAATGCAACTCACACTGCGTTTAATAATTAATTTCTGAGATATTTAATAAAGAATAGGATGTGTAGTTGACCGATGGACTCAAAGATCCTGGAAAGAGCTGTATGTTTTAATGTGAGTATAGCGCCACCTGGGGGAAATTCTGTTCATGTGCTTTACGGGACGCTTTTGTTGCACAAAGACCAAAATAAGCTTTTTTTTAGGCATAAAAATGATTAAATGCAGCTACATTTCCCCTCTACATTGTAATGTGACCCTTTTCACAATAAATTCTTAATTTTAATAAATAATTACTATCATTTTTAGCCATTATTTGCAGAAGAAACACACTAGAATGTCGTTGGAGTTTATATATTGCGAACAATAACCACGTATTTAGAACAAGAGTGTAATTAAAGTACTAATTTAATGTAATTTTAAGTTTTTTTCATTTGACATATAACAAAAACGTTCATTCATTCTTTCATTTTCATCCGCTTATCCGGGGCCGGATCACGGGGGCAGCAATCTTAGGAGAGAACCCTCTCCAGACACTTCCTCCAGGGGGATCCCAAGGCGTTCCCATGCCAGCCGAGAGGCATAGTCCCTGTGTCCTGGGTCTTCCCCGAGGCCTCCTCCCGGTGTGGACATGCCTGGAACACCTCCCTAGGTAGGCGTCCAGGAGGCATCCGAAACAGATGCCCGATCCACCTCAGCAGATTTCTCTCGATGTGGAGGAGCAGCGGCTCTACTACGAGCTCCTCCCGGGTGACAGAGCGGACAGAACACGAAAATTCCCGGTTTATCTGTGGTTTTCTTCTCTGATATGAAGACTATTGATGTTCAGGACTCGTTCGCCGGTGATACCCGTTATTATTCGGTGTTTAAAGTGGGTTTAGGGGAGAAATGAGCGGAACCCTATCTACCCTGTGAAGGAAACTCATTTTGGCCGCTTGTATCCGAGATCTTGTTCTTTGGATGCAGACCTGGTGCAGTGCAATCTGAGCTGCATCCAATGCTTTTTAATGCACTCACCTAACCCCACCCCTAACCCTACCCGTCACAGTGACGTCACTCACTCCATTGAGTGCATGGTGTCTGACATTGCATCGCTGAGTGATGCAATCTCAGTTTGCATCATAAAGGCTGCATCCAGATACTATTGGGACCCAAAGCTTATCAATCAATCAATCAAGCCTTTATTTGTCACGTACACCTCCATGTATTCACATGCACTGACATATAGTGAAATTGGACCCCCCCTGACCGCTATGGCTTATGACCATAGGTGAGAGTAGGAACATATATTGACTGGTAAATCGAGAGCTTTGCCTTGTATGTTCTTTTAAATGTTTTGTAAGAGGTCAGAATGTTGTGTCATTTTACATAAATAGCCTATATCTGTTACACTGTATGATGATATTTCTAAACTGTATCTATTTTCACAGTTTTATTTTTGTATCCTGTTAAAATCTGTTTTGTCAAGGTAATATTTTTGTCTGCATGTTTTGGTCGATTTAAAATGAGAATACTTTGACAGAAATTGGCACGCAAATAAACATAGTCTAACATTAGAAAACATTTTTATTAAGCACACAGTGTATAGAATATAAAGAATATACATGCAATAACAGGCAAAATAAGTATATCTAACAATGAAAAATATACAACTAAAAACAAAGAAAGAAAAAAAGAGGAAAAACAGCCAAACACAGGGGGTATAAAAATACATAGAATTTTTTTGTATAAACATAATATTATTTATTGGAATGTTTTTTATACATAAGTTTAAATATACTAAATGTAAAGCAAATTTAGTTTTTAAATGAGAACTGGATCTGTACTTGAGCCTTATAGCAAGAAAGCAATTAAAACTTCTAAAACATGAGTTTTATTTAATTTTCTGCATTAATTAGAGTTATTTTTTTCATGTGCCCTCTCTCCCTTTTATTTATTTTATTGTCTTTTTGTTTCTTTCTCTTTGCCATACTATTGTAATACTTCTTGAAAGAGTGTTATTCTCTTTTTGTGCATTAAATAATATTTGCATTGTTTGTATTATACTTATTCTACTGTATTTTTATTGTAATTGCCAATATATTGCAACAATAAATAAATTAATTAATTAAATAAAAATACAGATTACTCAATCAAGAGTTCTAAAGAGATACAGTTTTAGAGCATTTTTGTTATTAGACAATTGGATCAGTGAAAGATATTGTTTAAATTCGTTTGGAAAAACCACAAATATGTGAACTTTAGAAAACATGCAGACACTGCACGGACCCAGCAAATACCTTTAAAAGCAAAACAAGAAACTTTTTCGTGTTCTTGCAGAATAAAAGTCGCGTGGAAACGTTCCAGTAACATATATCCAGATAACGTCCATGATGTGCTATATCTAATAAAATGCCATTCGTTAAACACATTAAGAAACATATACAATAGTAACAGTAAATTATAAAATGTCTAAAAATGTATATTAGTCAAGTCATTTATTTGTCGCGACTTTTATTTTGGTGGGAGCTGCAGCGAAAGTGACCAACGTCTCTCTGATTATTCAAACTTCACTGTCGAGAGGCCATTTTTTTATGTGTCCGGATCCCGGTTCCGCTCATTTCTCCCCCAAACCCGCTTTTAACACCGAATAATAACGGATATCACCGGCAAACGAGTCCTGGACATCAATAGTCTTCATATCAGAGAAGAAAACCACAGATAAACCGGGGATTTTCGTGTGCTGTCCGTCATGAATCCTGAATAGTAAGTTTGTGAAGAAAAGCGCTGATGACACATCAAACACATGAGCGCGCACTCGTCACACACATTATTATTATCGTTTAAATTCACATTAATCAACATCTACGTAGATTTTAAGTAAACAAAACACTCGCTATATGGATTAGGATTAATTTCGTATTATTGACCACAACATTGTTGCTTGTTTAACCATAGCAACCAACCACGAAGTCCTTTAAATGTATGTAAAAGCGTTTATTACTATTAAATGTGTGTTTCACTGTAGTAATCTTTGTGCTTTTGATATTTATCATGACTGTCAGGTTGTTTCTTCAGCTCTCTAACACACTCAAGTGCCACGTCGCTGTTAAACTGATAAGTTAAGAACGAAAGTGCAGAAATGAACCATATCTGATTGTGTTTATTATGAGGTTTAATCATATTTAGGCTTGTTAATCTGCTGATCTGTCAGAAATGTGAACTTGGGCCTGAACCTATTGACATGTTGCGTTTTGTTTTAGAGGATGATGGGAAATTGAATCACCTGTTACCACACCACCCTTTCACAGCATAGGGTTTTACCCTGGTAATACAATGGTAGTGAATATTTGCTGTATTAAAGGGATAGTTCACCCAGAAATGAAAGTTTGAGTTTCTTTCTGCTGTTAAACACAAGGCAGATATGCCCAAGAATGCTATAAAATCAGTCATTGACTTCCATAGAATTTTTTGTTGCTACTATTGATGTCAATAGCTGCTTTTTTCCCCCCATCATTCTTCAGAAGTGTGAGTAAATGATGAGAAAATGTTCATTTTTGAGTGAACTAACCCTTTAATGTGCCACTGGAATTAGGAGTCCTGTCAAAAGACGTCCACATTCATACTTGAAGATAGACATTATATTTCTATGCTATTATCATTTCCTTTTTATTAATGCAGACATTTTAAATTTTAATATATTTTTACTTTTTTTTTTTTTTTTTTTTTTACTGATCTGTGATTTTTATTGTGTTATTCATTATTGTTTTATTAAATTAAGTTTTATTTATTTATTAATAAACAAATAATAATTTTTACTAACAAAAAATAATGTTTACTTTTGATTTTGGCTAAATTATGACCTGAGATGTGAAATATGAATATTTTTCTTCTTGAATTTCACTCTTGATTTGACTGAAACTGCAGATTTGGTGATTCACGAGGGTCACGTGATCATGTGTAACACCGGCCGTTGAGATGTGATGACACACACACTTCTCTTACGTAACATAATTGCCACTTCCACGTCATAGATGAGGAGTGTCAGAGAATACTGGTTTTTGCTGATTGCTGTTATTGTTTTCTGGTTCCTCTTTCAGTGATTACCTGTTCAAACTCCTGCTGATCGGAGACTCTGGCGTCGGGAAGTCTTGCCTTCTGCTGCGCTTTGCTGTAAGTTATTAGTTACTAGTCCACTGTTTACACAAACTCACACACTCACGGATCAGATAATGGCTTTTATTATTGCGCTGATGATTTGCCTGTCAAAGAGCTTTATGTTAAAGGTGAAAGTGTCGTTTCTGCTTCACCAAACAGGCAACAAGAATCATTTTATGACATTAAATTAAGCTACAAAATATGAATTAATTAAACGTCAATGGAATATTTCACATTTTTATTCATTTTAGATGTAGAACACAATTTAAAATATAACATCATTCATTCATTTTCCTTTGGCTTAGTCTCTTTATTCATCAGGGGTCACCACAGCGGAATGAACCGCCAACTTATCCAGCATATGTTTTACACAGCGGATGCCCTTCCAGCTGCAACCCAGTACTTGGAAACATCCATAAACACTCATTCACAGATATATGCTACGGCCAATTTAGTTAATCAATTCCCCTATAGCGCATGTGTTTGGGCTGTGGGGGAAACCGGAGCACCTGGCGGAAACCCACGGCACCACGGGGAGAACATGCAAACTCCACACAGAATTGGCAACTGACCCAGCCGGGACTCGAACCAGCGACCTTTTTGCTTTGAGGTGACAGTGCTAACCACTGAGCCACCATGTCACCCATTATTACATATCTATAGAACATAATATTTGATTCTTTTATTTTCTGGGTCTTTAAACACTTACAATTGCAATGTTTATTTTGCTAGCTCACATTGTTATTTTTTAGGTGAACAATTAACCGTGAGCAAAGTTAATCCACTAAAAAAAAAAAAAGTTTATTTTGATAATCTTCGATGAAAGTCTGAGAGACCCAAAAGTACATATTTTTAAATGTGAATCCTTCAGAAATGCGAGAGATTTTATCAAAAATAAACCTTAAAAACAGTTTAGATTTTTATCTTGTGTGTTATTTATTGCTGTTGATGTCTTTATATTGTTGTAAATGTTTTTATTATTACAGAAAAGTGATATTTATAAAATGTTGTCAGTTTGATCTGGTTTTGCCATGAAATAGCCTGAGAAATTGATATGGCAATAGATTCAAAACTTTGTATCTCTCTTTTTTTTTTTACATTTGTTGTATAACAGGTAGATACATTTGGCACACATCATTTACAATAATAATCAATAGATTATTTACAATAATAATAATAATTCCTTATTTATATAGCGCTTTTCTGGACACTCAAAGCGCTTTACACATTGGGGGGAATCTCCTCATCCACCACCAGCATCCACCTGGATGAAGCGACGGCAGCCATATTGTGCCAGACTGCACACCACACACAGCAGCTGATTGGTGGAGAGGAGACAGAGTGATGAAGCCAATTATGATATGGGGATGGTTAGGAAGCCACGGACGGAGGCCAGTGGGAAAATATGGCCAGGATGCCGGGGTTAAACCCCTACACGTTTTAATGACCACAGAGATTCAGGACCTGGGTTTAACATCTCATCCGAAAGACGGCACTCACTGAGCAGTATAGAGTCCCCTTCACTATACTGGGGCGTTAGGACCCACGCAGACCGCAAATTGAGCGCCCCCTGCTGGCCTCACTAACACCACTTCTGGCAGCAATCTAGCTTTTCCATGTGGTCTCCCATCCAGGTACTGACCGGGCACAGCCTTGATTAGCTTCAGTGGGTGACAATGTGAGAGTTGCAGAGAGCTAGCTGCCGGCAATGGTGCCAATAAAGAAAAAAACAAGAGGACAAAAGAAAAGACAAAGAAATATCAGTAGGATATCTAATCTGAGGGTAAATATAATGCATAAAGAAATTGCGAGTGAAAAAGGCAAAATGGAAAAAGATTACAGTGATTTAATAGATTTATATATATATATATATATATACATATATATATATATATATACATATATATATATATATATATATATATATATATATATATATATATATATATATATATATATATATATATATATATATATATATTAGGCATGGGCCGGTATAAGATTCTGACAGTATGATAACCTTGGATAAAAATATCACGGTTTCACGGTATCACGGTATTGTGATTACTGCTTTAAAATATATACTTTTTAAATGTCTGGGTAAAAAACTAAAAGTTTTTTCCCCTTTGAACACAATATATTTTATTTTGAGAAAAATTTATAATATTTTGGAGCCGTAAACATGTCAGACTAAATAATGAAAATGAATCCTTGACTTCTGCTGCCCTCATTAGTTTCAAAAACACAGATTTATTTACAATTTAAAATGGCATCTTTGGAGATCTTTTCTGCTGGAGATGCTGTTGTTAAAAAAATGTAAATAAAAAAATCTTACTCATACCTTAGAAACGGTATTAGAGAAAATTTTGACGGTATGATAACCTTGATTTTTCCAAACCGCGGTATACCTTGAAAACGGTTATCGTCTCATGCCTAATATATATATATTAGAGGTTGAAACCCTCTCACTTACCGTTAGTTTGCTATGAGTGGCTAATAGTTGGAGAGTTCAAAGGTTAGAGTTTTGAGTACCGGTACCAGCAGGAATTGTTGAAATGTCCACCTCAATACCAAGGCACTGAACCCCAACTGCTCCATGGGTGTGTGTTCACGGGTGTAAGTCACTTTGGATAAAAGAGTCTCCTAAATGCATAAATGTAAATGTAAGTGGGAATGATGCGCAAAACGAAGCCCCGCCCCTACTTAATATTCAGTTTCAGTTGGAAGTACATCAACATACTGAACTACAAGTCTGAAATACTGTCTTTAAAACTCAGCGGTTAGTAAGCTGTATGTTGCTGAATGTCTGATCTGTGATTGTAATCACTTCTTTTTTCAGGACGACACATATACAGAGAGCTACATCAGCACGATAGGAGTGGACTTTAAGATCCGGACCATAGAGCTCGACGGGAAAACCATCAAACTACAGATCGTAAGTTTGCAGAACTTGTTTTTGGTACTGAGGGTTTCAGTTGGTAACAAGTGTACTGCATTGACCTTATTCTTCAATGTGGAAGTGCACTCGTTTTTGCTGTTGTTTTAGAACGTCCGATTCAGTTGCCTATGGGAGAAATGACTAGGAATAATAAACCAGAAAACAGTCAAACTACTCGCTCTACAAACAAGTGTTTGCATGACTATACAGACAAAGCAGAATCATATAATAAGAAAATATCAGTTTGCAGCATCAAGCAGTATAACGAGCTGTTTTTAATGTCTAAAAACGAATGGAAGTGAATGAGACCGGAAGTCTCGAGCCAAAAAGATTCAAATGGCTGCGCCTGCTCGTACATGAAGAATAAGGTGAAAATAAAAAAAAATATTACACTGACCAATCAGAATACAGCATTCCAGGGATCAATCACGACATTCCAAAGTATGTTATTTTCAGATAACAACTGATTAAACTAATCACACAGACTACCAATCAGGCCAGCACAATATATGGTTTCTGCATTGAAATTGTGATGTGCGGATTCGCAAAATATGCCATTTTGAATCTGAATTTTAATTTTTTTTATTATTATTATTATTAATTTTTAGGGGGTTTTCACCTTTAATTTGTATGGGATAGTAGAGTTTGCAGACAGGAAAGTATTGGGAGCAGAGAGAGGGGAAGGGTCGACAAAGGACATCGAGCCGGGAATCGAACTCTATATGTCAGCGCACTTAACTACTAGGCTATTGGTGCCGACAAGTCTGAATTGTAGTTTACCAGGAGCTACAGAATTGTATTTATTTACTGTATTTAAATAAAAAAAAAATTGATTTATGCAACAAGTTTTCTCACTTTTTGTTTGTTTGTTTGTTTTGTTTTTAGTTCAAATATGTACATTTCAAAGTGAAAACAAGATTATTTTAAGCTGAAAACAAAACAATTTTTAGATATTTGGACTAGAAATGAGACACAGCAAAATAAGTTCATCATGTTTTGCATTGTGATTATTAAATTTCTCTACCTGAATACTATTAGACTCATCAGAAAACCATCCAATAGTCCTTTACAAATATTCTGCAATGTTTATCGCAGAAAAATAAAATATTGCAGTATCAGATTTTTCCAATATCATGCAGCCCTACTACCAATCATCTTGAGCGTTAGTGAATACCTTTTTAGTTTCATTTGTCTTTGATAAATATAGAAAGATTTCATTTATTTACAAAACATTCATCTTCTGTATGCTTTTTGTCTGTTGTCAAAGTGGTAAACCAGTGTGTCTGTGTTTTTGTGTGTGTTTTCAGTGGGACACGGCAGGTCAGGAGCGCTTTCGCACCATCACCTCCAGCTACTACAGAGGAGCTCACGGCATCATCGTGGTTTATGATGTCACAGATCAGGTGACCACACATTCCTTCAGCACAGCGATGCTCCAGTGACCTTTCACACACACACTGCTTCTGTGTATGTATGTGTGTTTGTCTTTAACATGACTGTGTTTCTCAGGAGTCCTTCAATAACGTCAAGCAGTGGCTTCAGGAGATCGACCGCTACGCTAGTGAGAACGTCAACAAACTCCTGGTGGGAAACAAGTGTGATCTGACCACCAAGAAAGTTGTGGATTACACAGCGGCGAAGGTACAAAAACAAAATCATAAATCTACTGTTGAAGTCAGAATTATTCGCCCTCCTGTGAAGTTTTTTTAAATATTTCCCAAATGATGTTTAACAGAACAATGCATTTTTTCACAGTATTTCCTATAATATTTGTTTTATTTTGGCTAGAGTTAAAGCAGTTCTTATTTTTTTTAACTATTTTAAGGTCAATATTATTAGCCCCCATAAGCCATATGTTTTTTGATCATAGTGATCGGGTCACAGTTTCAGTGTGGTTCAGTATATATGTTATGTTCAGTAAAAAAAAAGAAACAGGACACAGTCAAATAAAAATACAGAAAAACAATCAGTCTACATGCTAAAGCACAAGAGAATACAATACAGCAAAGACGTCACTAAAATAAACGTTGCTTTTCAGGTTTCTAGCAGTCATTTTTCAGCACACACTGCAAAAAACTCAAAACTTAAATCATGAAGCATTTTGTAGACAAGCAAAAATATTGTTATATTTTCAGAAATAATAAGCAAAAATTAAATGAGTTTTTTTTTCTTAAAACAAGCAAAATAAGTAAATGTAAGTTGTACAAAAATGTAAATAAATAACTTTAATATTTTTTAAATAAACGAAATTGGTGCTAATTATCAAATAATGCATTGAGCGCTGTAATTCTTAATCGATTAAGCTGAAACTTTCCAAAATACACTACCGGTCAAAAGTTTGGGGTCAGTTTTAATAATTTTTTTTATGTTTTTTATTTATGTATTTTTTTCAAAGAAAATTATTCTGTTCATCACGGCGGCATTTATTAAATGTTAAAAAATGTACAATTATTAAATATTTATGAAATGTTTGAAATAACTGTTTTCTTATTATATGTAGAATCAAATGAAATTATTCTTCCAGTCATTATTGCTTTTATTACTATTAATAAGAATAATTCATTCATTCCTTCATTTTCTTTTTGGCTTAGTCCCTTTATTAATCTGGGGTCGCCACAGCGGAATGAACCACCAATTATCCAGCATATGTTTTACGCAACGGATGCCCTTCCAGCTGCAACTCAACACTGGGAAACATCCACACACACTCATTCAAACACACACATACTACGGTCAATTTAGCTTACCCAATTAACCTATAGCGCATATCTTTGGACTTGTGGGGGAAACCGGAGCACTCGGAGGAAACCCACTGGGAGAACATGCAAACTCCACACAGAAATGCCAACTGACCCAGGGCTCGAACCAGCGACCTTCTTGCTGTGGGGTGCTTGTGCTACGCACTGCGCCACTGTGACGCCCCTTGTATGAGATTGTTAGAGATGAATTGTTTTTACAGTATTAAGGATTATATGAATTTAGTGTCGTCACGATACTGGAGTTCTGTACCGATCAGTACTGATATTTTAAATGCGTCAATTTCCATTTGAGCGCTGTTGAGCACGTTCTAAAACATCGCTGATTTGTCATTTGCTGTTTCTTAATGTGTTCTTCAGTGATCTCGTGTCCTCGTGTAACGTCATCATCAGCTGCCAAAGTTCAGTTCCAATACTCAAGACAGCAAGAACGGAGGAACGGTTTTTATGCATAGTATATATTGTAAAAAGGGGAAAAACAATAACTGGCTGTATTAATGCTGTAATGTATAAATAATTTTCGGTTCAAAACGAATGAAGGTCACGTGACCATCAGGAAGAACGCAGCATCTCATTTCTCACAGGACGCGTCCTCTGTTCTCGCAGTCTCCCGAGTTTGTTCTTCCGAGGACACCTGGTCTCCACAAGAACACAAGTCCATTCTCTGCATTCTTGGAATTGAGAAACAGCCAATGTGTTCTCATGCTCAACACAAATGACTGTGATTGGTTGTGAAGGTCATCAGTTCACCAAACTCACCGCTGTTCACTGAGTGTAACCACAGATATAATGACACTGGAGTATTTTGTCAGCTGGTTTGTCTATAAGCTGACATACAAGTGTTCTGTTGATGAAACGTGGCTTTAAAACGCTCCAGTGTCCCTGTATCTGTGGGTACACTCAGTAAAGGCTGATTTATACTTCTGCGTCAAGCGTACGCGTATGCTACGGCGCAGCCTACACGTGGACGCATAGCCCTCGCCGTGGCCGTAAATGACGCTGACACGCACCACTCAACGACGCATAGCCAAGCTCTGTGATTGGTCGGCTTGGTAGCGCTGATGAGTGTGGGCGGGACCGAGAGCCATGCGAGCCCAATGGAGCGATTGTTTACAAGTGTGGAGTCCCGTGAAGGAGCTCTGGATGGAAAGTTTACCTTATGGTTAAAGTTGTTGCACGTCTGCCGGTTCCTGCCTCAAAATGAGCGAGTTTGAACCACTTGTACATCAAGGAAGCGTTCAGAAAAAACAAAACACCAGTGTAAAAACTCGACACAGAGGAACAAAAACACCTCACTGCCAACTAGCGTTTTGGAGGTGTTATTGCAGAGCAACAGAAACGGTGCGCAGAAGTATGAATGCACAGCTACGCGCGTTGCATGCGCCGTGGGTCACGTCGATCACTTGATGCAGAAGTATAAACCAGGCTTAAACAGTGGTGAGTTTGGTAAACTGATCCTGACCTTCACAGCCAATCATAGGCATTTCTGTTGAATTTAATGACAAATCAGCACTGTTTAAAAGCGTGCTCGACAGCGCTCAAATATTAGAAGGAAGTGGACGTTTTGAAAATTCCAGTATCGTGACAACCCTACTGTAAATTACATTATTTTCTAATGTATAACAACCCCTTTTCTCTGTGTGTGTGTTTGTGTCAGGAGTTTGCGGACTCTCTGAGCATCCCGTTCCTGGAGACGAGCGCTAAGAGCTCCACGAATGTCGAGCAGGCCTTCATGACCATGGCTGCGGAGATCAAGAAGAGGATGGGCCCCGGGGCCACAGCGGGCTCTGAGAAATCCAACCTGAAGATCCACAGCACACCAGTGAAGACGTCCAGCGGAGGCTGCTGCTGAACACTGACCTTACAAACCACAGACACCAGCACACACACACACCACAGCTGAGTAACCAGAGAGAGAGAGAGAGAGAGAGAGAGTGAGTGAAAGTGTGTGTACTTGCATAAGTGTGTATGTGTGTGTGTGTGTGTGTTAGTGACTGAGTGCGTGCGAGTATGTGTGTGTAAGTTAGTGAGTGATTATGCATGTGAGTATTTTAATGTGTGGATCCTTAAGTGTGTGCGCATGTGTGCTAAAGTGTGTGTGTGTGCGTGAGTGTGTATGTTAGTGAGCGAGTGTGTGTTTGCATGCATGCGAGTATGTTAGTGTGTGGGAGGTTTGTGAACGTGTGAGTGTGTATGTTAGTGAGTGAGTGCATGCGAGTCTGTGTGTGCGTGTGTCTATATGTCTGTGCGCATGTGTGCTAAAGTGTGTGAGTGTGTATGTTAGTTAGTGCGTGAGTGCATGCAAGTATGTGTGTTCGCATGAAGGTGAGTGTGTGTGTGTGTGTGTGTGTGTGTGTGTGTGTGTGTGTGTGTGTGTGTGTGTGTGTGTGGCTATATGAGTGAACGAGAGTGTGTGTGAGCGCGAGTATGTAAGTTAGTGAGTGAGTGTGTGTTTGCATGTGAGTTTTTTTTAGTGTGTTTGTGTGTGCGTCCATAAGTGTGTGTGCATGAGTGTGTATGTTAGTGAGTGTGTTTGCGTGCATGCAAGTGTGTTAGTGTGTGTGTGAGTGAATGAGAGTGTGTTTGAGCGCGAGTGTGTATGTTAGTGAGTGAGGGTGTGTGTGTGGCTCTATGATTGAATGAGAGAGTGTGTATGTTAGTGAGTGAGTCAGTGTGTGTTTGTGTGCATGCGAGTATGTTTGTGTGTGGCTGTGAGTGTGTGTTTGTGTGTATGCGAGTATGTTAGTGTGTATGTGAGTGATCGTGTGTGTGTGTGGCTGTATGAGTGATTGAGAGTGTGTGTTGTATGCATGTATGTGAGTGTGTGTTTGTGTGCATGCGAGTATGTTAGTGTGTGTGTATGTGAGTGTGTATGTTAGTGTGCTTGTAAGTATGTATGTGCGTACGCAAGTGTGCATGTGTCCGTAAGTGTGTGTGCGCGTGTATGTTAGAGAGTCAGTGTGTGTTTGCATGCGTGCGAGTATGTTAGTGTGTGTGGCTTTGTGTGTGAACGAGAGTGTGTATGTTAGTGAGTGAGTGCGTGTGAGTGTGTATGTTAGTGAGTGAGTGCGTGTGAGTGTGTATGTTAGTGAGTGACTGCGTGTGAGTGTGTATGAAAGTGAGTGACTGCGTGTGAGTATGTATGTGTGTGCGTGCTCATGAGTGTGAGTGAATGTTAGTGAGTGAGTGCGTGTGAGTATGTATGTGTGTGTGTCCCCATGCAAGTATTTGAGTGTGTGTGCGCTTGCATATGTTAGTGAGTGTGTGTTTACGTGCATGAGAGTGTTAGTGTGTGTGTATGTATGTGTGCGTGTGTGTGTGTATTAGTGAGAGTGAGTGAGTGCGCAATAAAGGCTGAGAATATTAATGACAGGATCTGCATCTCCTGACCAGATCATGCACGAACACACACACACACTGATTTTACACGCAGCCTCCCGAACGCACTTTTGGACGAGCTCGATCCGCCTCTGCACTTCCTCTCGCGGACTTTAAAGGAAGCGCTGGACTCTGATTGGCCGGAGCTCTTCTGCTTCACCTCTGCCTTCAGTCTGTTCATCATCTTTCTCTCCTGTTCTTCTGTTCTCTGCATTTCAACACGGCGGTCCTCTGAACGACTGCACAACTACACACACGCTAGTCGCTAACAGCATTATAGGGACCGTTCACCCAAAAATCTGTCATTTACTCACTGTTTAGTCGTTTCAAATGTTTATGAATATCTGTTGAACACAAAAGAAGATATTTTGAGGAATGTTGTAGCCATTGACTTCCATAGTATTTGTTTTTCCTACTATTGAAGTCAATGGTTACCGGTTTTCAGCATTCTTCAAAATATCTTCTTTTGTGTTCAACAGAGGAAACTAATAAATCATTTATAACCGCTTGACAGTGAGTAAATGATGCGTAAATGAGTTTTTGTGTGAACCATCCCTTCATCCTCCGGTGCAATTTTATGTTCTACTAATTCAGAACCAAATCTCGTAATCCTCTATTATGAATGGGTTATTATTTCGTCTTAATTAGTTCCGATGCTCATGTATATCCTGTATATTTGTATACTGACAGCACAACTATAGCAGATTTATGTATAAATATAAACCTGATCCCGGCCGAGTGACGGACAAACAGGAACTGACATCATAATAGTTAAAGGAACAGCTCACGCAAAAATGGACTTTCAACCTGATCCAAACATCTTTAAGTAGTTTCTGAATTAAAAGAAGAGATATTTTGAAGAATGTTGTTAAAAACAGCCACTTACTTCTATAGTATTTTTTTCTTTTCTACTATGGGAGTCAACATTCTTCAAAATATCTTCTTTTGTGTTCAACAGATCAGTTTGGAATGTGTAAATGACATTTTTTTTTGTGGGTACTGTCCCTTTAAGACGTTACTTGTGTAACTTTTCTTTCAGTTTTGATAGAGAGAAGACTCTTTTTCTCCTGTCATTTTGTTTTACGTCACTCCATGTTTAATTGAATTATGAAGGAAAGGTTTAATAAAATGATTTTAACTGGAGTGTTTTTTTTGTTTTGTTTTGTTTTGTTTTTTAAAGTTCTCAGGTTCTGCAGGTTGCAATGTCCTGAATTTTGCTTGCCAATCTTAAGCCAATTGTAATCGATTGTAATTTCCCCAACATGCACAGAGCCCGGGGGACCAGAGTGAGTGCTCCGGCTTGGCACCCCCTGGTCCTTAACCGGAGTGTTTAGCAGATCGGTGCTGATGGTGTCCAGATGGTTGCACTGTTCACTGCTGGATCATCAGTGCTGTTGTGTTCAGATCAGTCTGAAGATTTACAGCAATGGTCTCAAACTCAACTCCTGGAGGGCCGCAGCTTTGCATAGTTTAGCTCCAACCAGCTCCAACTCACACCTGCTTAAAGCTGCTGTATGTAAGTTTTTGACTCTTCTAAAGCATAATACCATAATATGTTTGCAGATATTTAAGAAACATCCTCAGTGAACATTTTGTTTATCTGAAAACAATGCTGAAGTCAGATATTCTGCTTTGAAAATGGGCTTTACGTGCCAGAACGGCTGTCTTTGTTTTGTTATTTTAACCCGGCCAATGCCAGTTTAGCCAATCATATTTCAGCACACCGAGTTGCCCTGGGCGGAAAACTGCATATTTCATTCATTCATTCAGAAATGCTCTCATTGTATGTGTTCGTGACCGAAATGCGACCTCCGGTGGACAGTAGCAGACTCCAAATTGAGACGCAGATTCATTTCCACATGAGGAGGTTATTAATTAGTAAATGATATAAATATTACCAATGTAAACATTAGGTGCGCAGGTTACATTGTAGCCCCGTGTTCTAACAACACGCTATGTGACGAGATACGCAGTGATAAGCAATTAGGCTGTTTGAACCAGACGAAACATGACAGAAATGTAAAGACAGCCATTCAGAAGCACAGAAATGAGCTCACTCGAGAAATGCTAAGGGTTATAATCTAATGAATACATATTAAACCTCTTGAACATTATTAAAAAGTTCAATTTCAAACAGTTTATTTTATTTTCCAGATCTGAGGTGATCGATCTGCTGCAGCTTACAGTATATGGCAATAAATGTGATGTAAAATGGCACTCATACAGTGGTGGAAAAGAGTATTGAAAAATCATACTTAAGTACCATTACTTGCCTAAAATGTAGTACGAGTAAAAGTATCTGTTGTAAATATTACTCAAAGTATGAGTAAAAAGTAAGACTTTTCAAAAGTACTCAAGAGTAGTGAGTATTACGCTGTGACAAGCTGATGCATTTACATGTCATTTGTGGATGTGTGTAAACGTAACATTCTGTAGTGCATTTAGTTATTGTCCAGCAGGCACACAACATCATAAGATGTTAATATTAGCTTAGATTAAGGTCATGATGTCAGGTGACTAAAATTCAATGTCTAGTCAGCGTCTAAGTACATTACTTTGATGTCCAATAATGACGTTGATATTTGGTTGATTTTAGGTTGTGTTAGAAAGTGACCAAAATCCAACGTCATATTGACGTCACATACTGACATTTATTCGTCAGGTACGGCAACCAAAATCCAATGTCTGATAGACATCATAGTGATAACATCCACACAACGTCAAGCTGTAACATCATTAGACGTTGATTTTAGGTTGATTGTTGGACATTGACGTCGGACTGACGTTGAGTTCTGATGTCAACCCGATTTTCATTTCCAAACAAAATGCAACGTCCCCGTTATGTTGGGTTATAATTTTAATCTGACATCATGTTGACGTGCTGGGCCAATTTGGTCATCATACAGTAAACATCCCTCATCTTCTCATCAGTGCATCTGAACAGTCTTTGGGTCATTGCGTGTAAAGATTTTGGACGTCTTTTTGAACACTTTTAATGCTTCCAAACAGTTTGCTGCAATTATAAATCGCCTATGTCTTGAGGTAGTTAAGTATGATGTGATTTACCTCTTTACTTCTATGTGCGATTTGATTGGACAGGAATCACAGGACTGATTTTTATTATCCCCATAGACGGAAAACAATGTAGTGACTGCAGGTTGAAGGAAAGTAGTGAGGTAAAGTACCGATACTGCACTAAAAATGTACTCAAGGGAAAGTAAAAGTACACATTTTTAAAACTACTCAGTAAATTACAATTCCTGAGAAAAACTACTCAATTACAGTCATTTGAGTATTTGTAATCTGTTACTTTACACCACTGCATTCAAACTGACATTATTAGCATTTAACACTGAATAAAGCACATGAGGTTTACCTGAGGTGATCACTGTCATAGGTTTCTGTTGTTCACCTGTGAGAAATAGAAGCCGTTTCTAATATATCAATTCAAGGTGTTGGTTAGAACAAGAACTCCTTTAATATGGAAAATATTCCTGCTATCGGGTGCAGTTGCTTTTATTTAAATCATGGCTTAAATCATCCTTTAGGCTTGATCGTTAGACTCCTTTTGGTCTTCAATCTGGCAACCTGCACTTGCGTCTGTTTTAATCCATGAATGCAATACCTAGTTGATCCACCGGGTGTCACACTTACATACTGCACCTTTAATAGCCTCTAGTACAGGGATGTCCAAACTCAGTCCTGGAGGGCCGGTGTCCTGCATAGTTTAGCTCCAACTTCCTTCAACACGCCTGCCCAGAGCTTTCTAGTATACCTAGAAAGAGCTTGATTAGCTTGTTCAGGTGTGTTTAATTGGGGTTGGAACTAAAATATGCAAGACACCGGCCCTCCAGGACCGAGTTTGGGCAGCCCTGCTCTAGTGTAGTCTTGAACATCTTGATTAGTTGGATCAGCTGTGTTTGATCGGGGTCGGAGCAAAACTGTGCAGAGCTGCGGCCCTCCAGGAATTCACTTTAGCTGACTGTAACTCAAAGGTTTGAGACATGAATTACAGTCAGCTAATTAATTAATACATTCATTCCCAAAGGTTAAAAAGTGAGTAAACTCTTAGCCTTAAAATAATGAAGTAAATCAATTATGTGCATGATTTTGCAACAAGTTACTAAGTGGCTTTCGTCCCTTTTTAAGTTGTCAACTTTTAAGGCAGCAGGTTGAGTCTTTTTTTTCCCAAAAGTTAAGTAACTAATCATGTTTTACAGTGTAGAAACTGCAATAAGTGACAGCAGTTTTATTATTATTTTTTTCATCAAATAAATTGAGCAAAACAGATACTTTTAAAGCACATTTCAAGAGTTCACACTTAGATATTGCTTGATGCTATTAGCAGGTTTGGCATGCTGTCCCGGGAGAGAACCCTGAGCTCGCAGATAATTGAGCCCAGGGCTCCCGCCTGGTCGATTGAGCATGTAAGGGGAGTACGAGATCAGGTAGTTCTTGAGAGCTCCCCGTGGTAAAGAAAGAAAGGGGGAGAAGGGGTGGATGGGGGGTTACTTCGGAAAACGAAGATAAGGGAGTAATTTTTTCTAGGCTACTTATAGTGAGTTTGGATTAATCTGATTGGCTAACTAATGATTGTAGATGAGAGAACAGCTGCGGTCAATCATATCACGTGCTCCTCTCGAAATTAGTTTGTGAAACTTCACTAAAATCAAGATTTGTGCAGGTCTAACATTCAGAGGTCAAACTCTGGGGGGAAAAACACAGTAAGTTCACTGAGTATTCTCCAACAACAACAAAGAAAATGCATTCAAATGTGTGTGATGCAGGTCAGAAACTTTCACTATGCACAGTAGATTCAGACAATAGAAGTCAACACACACACACACTGACATGCCTGAAGAGGAGAGAGCTGCTCTGACATCTGCACACACACACACACACACAGAAGCAGCTGTCCAGCAGTCAGAGGTCAGGGTCAAGGACAATGCAGGAGCGTGCATGTGTGTCTGATGAATGGAAATGTGTGAAGTGTGTGTGTGTGTCTGTGATGAATGGAGATGTGAGCGGCAGCTGCTGGGAGACTTATGCATAAAAAAAAAGATCTCATATTTATCATCAATGTTCCCCCGTTTACTGATTGATTATATCAAGAAATGCAAACAGTTTTTTAAAATAATGTTTAAATATGCAAATGAGGAACTTATTAATTACACGTGTTGATCTCCTTGATTTTGAGGGCATATGTGTGCGCACGTACTTGTCCTGTGTTTTGTCTGCATATGTGTGTATATGTATGCTTGCATGTGTGTTTTTGAGTGCATGTGTGTGGGCTTGTGCTTGTCCTGCATTGTGTGTGTGTGTGTGTGTGTGTGTGTGTGTTGCATGAATCAGCTGCTCTGACTGACTGCTGCTTTATCTCCGTCCTCTTGTTCTGGCCATCTGGATGCTGTGGTTGACCTGCAGCACAGATGTCACCATGTGCAGCGTGTGGAAATATGGCTCCACATTTTCACACACACACACAGATTTTTGCACTTTGCATGCACATCAACCCAAAGACTGTCTGGAGATCTACTGCTGATACACACTGATGAAGCCGTCTTGAGGACAAACACTGCTCAGAGTTTGAGAGATACACATGAATATTTATTTATATGTGCCTCAGATGTGTGCTCCAGAACTAATAACATGAGTGAATTTTACACTCTCTACTGTGTGTATGTGGGGTGACACGATGGCTCAGTGGTTAGCACTGTCGCCTCACAGCAAGAGGGTCACTGGTTCGAGCCCCGGCTGGGCCAGTTGGTGTTTCTCTGTGGAGTTTGCATGTTCTCCCCATGTTGGCGTGGGTTTCCTCCGGGTGCTTCGATTTCCCCCAGAGTCCAAACACATGCGCTATAGGTGAACTGGATCAACTAAATTGGCCGTAGTGTATGTGTGTAAATGAGTGTGTATGGGTGTTTCCCAGTACTGGGAAAATTCTGACACCTACCATCGAATGTTGCAGCAGAAATTGAGACTCATCAGACCAGGCAACGTTTCTCCAATCTTCTATTGTCCAATTTTGGTGAGCCTGTGTGAATTGTAGCCTCAGTTTCCTGTTCTTAGCTGACAGGAGTGGCACCCCGGTGTGGTCTTCTGCTGCTGTAGCCCATCTGCCTCAAGGTTGGACGTGTTGTGCGATCAGAGATGCTCTTCTGCATACGTTGGTTGTAACGAGTGGTTATTTGAGTTACTGTTGCCGTTCTGTCAGCTGGAACCAGGCTGGCCATTCTCCTCTGACCTCTGGCATCAACAAGGCATGTGCACCCACAGAACTGCCGCTCACTGGATATTTTCTCTTTTTCAGACCATTCTCCGTAAACCCTCGAGATGGTTGTGCGTGAAAATCCCAGTAGATCAGCAGTTTCTGAAATACTCAGACCAGCCCGTCTGGCACCAACAACCATGCCACATTCAAAATCCTCTTTCTCCCCCATTCTGATGCTCGGTTTGAACTGCAGCAGATCGTCTTGACCATGTCTACATGCCTAAATGCATTGAGTTGCTGACATGTGGTTGGCTGATTAGAAATTGCGTTAACGAGCAGTTGGACAGGTGTACCTAATAAAGTGGCCGGTGACAGTACATTAAAGGCTAGCATATAGTGAACAAAGTATACTTTATTGCATCATAAATCTTGTTTTCTACATGAGAGATTTGTCAAGCTAATTTTTCAGTTGATCATATTGCAGACTGACAGAAATGTGATGTTGAAATATCTGAGTATTGATCTCAGACTTTCATGCATTGGCAGATCTGTTGTGTTTTCTTACACAACTCCTTCATTTGCTGTTTGCCACCAATATACACATGAACTAAAGTTGTTGCCAATGGAACAAGAGTAATGTGAAATATATATATATATATATATATATATATATATATATATATATATATATATATATATATATATATATATATATATATATATATTCATGATTGTTTTTCTGCAGTCCTGGACTGAGAAGGAGCTGTGGAGCTGGTGTTGTGAATACTTCACATACTTGCGGCTTTTCCAGAGTAGAGAAAGATCACGTTCATTGACATACGAGGACTGGAATGAGAGAGAGAGAGAGAGAGAGAGAGAGAGAGAGAGGGGAGGGGGAGCGGGGGAGTGACATCTGTGGCATTACGAAGCCGGATTCATTTGTGTGAATCGATTCCTTCAGGCGATTCATTTGAATGAACAATTTCACGATTGCTCTTTAAAATTAAATCCCTTGTAGGTTTACTTTAAATGTACACACTGAAAGCATATATATTAATATTTATGTTGCGTTTCCTTCAAGTAATTTGTTAAAATAAACTTGGTGGTTAAAGGTTTTGCATTTTCATGGTTTTTGAAGGTTTGAAAAAATATTATGAAAGTGTAAGCAAAGTATTTTTAAATGCAGCTGCATAAACGTTCACTAAGTATTTTGTGATGATGATTATAGAAGTAATATTATTAATAAAAGATGCAGTTAGAGAAATCATTATTTGCATGAATTACATACAATATTAACATATAAACAACGATTGTTTTTGAGCAACCAAGTGATCCTAGCACATTTATTTTGGACAAAACATGTATTTCATACAACTAGCATCAAATGTTGATTTTTCTAAAAGTATTTGTGGAGAAAATAAAGTTTGCATTGACATTGTTTCAGTTATTCACATTTAAAAATATATATATCAAGTTTCCTGAACACAATTACTAACATTAGGCTAAAGTATTATATCGTTTATTCCTGTTTCTTTCACATTGTGGCTTCTGTTCACTGCTTTGTTGGGAGGCTAAAACATTTTGGGAATCGACTGAACTGATTTGTTCAAATGAATCGGTTCAAATGATTCATTCATGGGTCGACATCTGCGAGCCTTGCCCTTACGTCACTGTTGAAGACTCCGCTTGCGGGGTTGTTGAAGGCGGAATAGTAGATCCGTCGTTCCGATGACTGGAGCCGCTGACTTCACGAGCTGCAGACTCGTAAAAATCGAACGGAGAGGAAAAACGGCGAGCGATTCCCGAGTCTGATGATCAGCTCGAAGTCCTCGATTGACCTGCAAGCGGTGAGTTTACCAGATTTCTTTAATTCATTAAAGCCACTTCAGGAGACTCGTGATTCACTATTAATAGCTCAATAAATATCGCTAACTGAAGATTTAAATGTAACGGTTCCTTTTCCGTTACACTTAGAGAAAGTATTATGAGGTAAAACTTTACAACTAGCAACACTACTGTATTGTAAACGATCGTATTTACTTAGTTGTGTAATTGTGATGTAGCGAATGTGTCACGAATGTGTAGTAATTGTAAAACACGTCGTATTTAAATCAGTTAAATGACACCAGTGTGAGTAACGGAGTGAAACCCGACCCATTGTGTCGTGTTTACTGCAGTAGTTTGCGCCGATGGTCAAGGGTCGGTTAATGCTGTTAATCACTGTTCACATAGTTTCTTCTCATGACTTGCTGCTTTATTTCAGTTTTACAAGAGCTCTGAAGCTTTCATTTTACTGTAAGCCTTCAAAGGTTTCACTTTAAAAATGTTATGTGGGCGTGCGACGCTAAATGTCACGGGTTCACTGAAGTGCTAACAGTTAATGATAAAGAGATAGTTCTCATTATTATTAAAGGTGTTTGTAGTGTGATATACAACACCAACCCAGACAATATATCACTTTAAACTAATAGAGATGTTAATAATAGTCACTTTTCCCAAGTTTTCAAGGTTAAAAGTTGTTGAAAAGCATGAATAAACAGGAAAAAATTAAAAACATAAATCACACAATATGGAAAACTGCTAATTTATGGATATTTTTTAACAGTGTAGAGTTCTAGAGGCATTTTAAAGTTGTAGAAGTTATAATTACAGACATTTATCAGTGTCTTGTTATCAGTGGGTTTACATGTTTTCACATAAGTCACATTATTATTCATAATCACTCAGCAGTCATCTCTTGAAGTACGTGAGGTTTAAAGCAGAGCTGTGATTTACAGTAATGTCATGAGTACAGTCATGAGTGCTGAATGATTGTGTTTGATGACTGTTGACTAAGTGGAAAGTATTGAGTTTTTTTGCCTGTTCAAAGATGACTCTTTCAGTGTTTATCTAAAAGAGGAACTTTATGTCATAAGTTTAACAGGAGGTCCTTTGGGCAAGATTATTAACCATTTATCAGATGAAAAACCATATATGGTTGTTATTTTTTTATAAGTAATTAAAGTTGAAAAGACTTGTAACAACCCCATTTCCATGAGTGTTTCAATGAGTGCTTTATAAAGGGTTAATATGTTATTAGTTACATATATATTTAGTTTGTTGTTATTCGTTTACATTATTTAAGGTTTTTAATTCATATATATTTATTCATATTGATATTTACTATTTTTATTTCAACCTACTTAGTTTTTATTACATTCAATTTCAATTGCATAATCAATTAAATCATTTAAAATAAATCTTTATATTAAACATTTTAAAATATATATTAAAAACGACACTAGTAATGTACTGTAAAGTTAATTTATAATATTTGTTGTGTAATATTTTATATTTTTATTATAAATGTTGATTACATATATATACATGTGTGTGTGTGTGTGTCAGGGCTCGAAATTAACACTTTTTCTTGGTAGCACCGGTGCTCCTAACTTCAAAAATTTAGGCGCACCAGACAAAATGTAGTCGCACCCACCAAAAGTTATGAGCACCGTTACTACACGTTTTATATTAACAGATTCTATTATATATTAACGCTCTAATCACCACTATCAAATAAACAAAAATCTGCATGCGCTCTGTCCTGCACACACTGCTTGACGTGAATGAGATGAACTGAATTAATAATAACTGTGCTGTTCTCACGGGTGCTGTCTGATATTACACAGATGATATTGACATATAACTTATTATTTGCATATGTCATCTTAATAGCAATAACGGTCTTTTCATGAGCTGCAGTATTATTTAATCTCAGTGAATACATGCTCTTTAGCGATGGTGAATGCGGTGTCAGTCGCACGACTGACAGCATCGTGACGATTAAATAACGTTAGAACATCTCGTGCTTAATGTGTAGATTCAGTGGCAAACATGGTTACCTGAAAACTCCGTCCCATCGGCTTTACGGTGAATTCATAGCGGACTTTAACCACTGGAAGTCTTTTATCTACTCTTCGAAAAGCGTAAATGCTGGATTGACATTCAGCTAGGGCTGGACAATAATTCGATATCAATATATATCGCGATAGAATTTTTTTCAATAACGATGATATGATTGTTGAACCCATTTCCGATATTTCAATATAAGTTTGCATATATATAAATAGATATATTATTATTTATATAAGATCTTATACATTTATCACTTGTCACTGAATGACGTTCAGTGCTCAGCCGTCAGAAAGAGCGTGATCTGATCTCACTTACGTGATGACGAACAACACAGACACGCTGCCAGCGCTCAGCACAGCAGGTGGTTAAGCTGCGCCGCAAAAAGTTTTAGCTACAAAATGAGTGCTCTGAATACAGATGCGAATGAACAAGCTTCCACAAGTAAGAATGCAGACGAAATAGTTGATAAGAAAGGAAAGACTAATGCAGTGGTGTGGAAGTGGTTCAGTAAAGTTAGCAACAGATTCGCAGATTCGTATTTTCCGGATCAATAACTCATGACCGAAACATTGTTCCTACACAAATAGCACATTTTTTCAACTGTCGCAATGTATACAACCACCTACAACCTTATTTTCCTAAAAATGAGCTTTCCTACGTGCTGGACGCATTATATTGATCTCTATGCGCAGGCGGCAAAGTGACCAATCCTTAGGGACCGTCTACAAAGAGCAAAACGCAAAAACCAATACTACAAAAGCTGTCAATAACTTCCCTCTAACTCATTATACTGCCATCAAACTCAGATCACACGTCACTGCTGTCCTGCTGGTTAGACTACAACACCTGTTTTTCTAAAAAACTATTTTGCATATTTTTTATGAATTTTTATTATCAAACATATTCAATAACTGTACTGTAAATTACTGTACTCTCACCAAATTCAGTTCACACATCACTGCTGTCCTGCTGGTTATACTACAAAACTTATTTTTCTAAAAGACTATTTTGCATATTTTTTATGAATTTTTGAGCTTTATTTATTTGATAGTTTATTTCACATTTCTTGTTTGTAAAGGCTAAATACAAATAAAAAGTGAACAAATTTTTTGTACTGTTTTTGTTTAAAAAAAAAAGTTATAAGAGTCTGGAGGTATTATTGACTTTGCAAATTCACTTTGCAGACATTTGTAGGTACAGACATCCATTGTGTGCGTTCTTGGGAGTTTTTCCTTTCTTTTTAATATTGTCCATATCGATATCGGAATTATATCGTATCGACCGAAATAAAAAAATATATTGTGATATAAATTTTTGCCATATCGTCCAGCCTTACATTCAGCACATGATCACTAATCAGATGTGCCATTATTTGTTACTTTGGATGGTTTCTGAAATTAAATCTGCCAGTGTAGTTTTCATTCTCTCATATCCAGACCTTTACGTTTTCGCGGCTGTAGATCCCTGTCATCTGAACTGAGTGATTGACAGCTGATATTAACCAATCCATTCGCATTGTGTTCTAGCGCCGTGGGCCAATAAGAAGAGCTTGAAGGCGGGGCGGGCATTGCGGGATTTGCTTACAGCAAGTTGACATGTCAACTGTTTTAAACCATTCCTGAGCGCTGCGTTTGGTATTTTTAGGTGCAAAGATGCTTAATGCGTGAATGCCTCCTAATTCTGCGCATGTGGTGAACATTTTGTGGTGAAAACTGGTCGCACAACATCAATTTTATGCACTCGCACAAATGCTCCCAAATATATTTTGAGGTCGCATAGATAAAATTTCGGGCGCATATGCGACCAAAACGGTCGCAATTTCGAGCCCTGTGTGTGTGTGTGTGTGTGTGTGTATATATATATATATATATATATATATATATATATATATATATATATATATATATATATATACACGGCATGTATGCACGGCAGGCCAGAGTCCCGATGGCAGGCCACATCTCATGCGAACTAGGTAGTGAAGCACGGGTGGTGGCGCGCGGCAGGGCAGAGTGCCATATAGAAAGTGAAGAGCGGGGGGGGCAGGGTTGCGCGGCAGGCCAGACTCACGGTGGCAGGCCAGATTGACTGTCAGGCCACCGGGAAATGTCCCAGTGCTCCCTATGGCCAGTCCGCCCTTGTATGTGTGTAATATATATATATATATATATATATATATATATATATATATATATATATATATATATATATATATATATATATATATATTAGTGCTGGGCCGTTATCGGCATTAACGTGCTGCGTTAATGCGAGACTCTTATCGCGCGATAAAAAAAATATTGCCGTTAATCTATTCTCAAAGTTGGGTTGGGTCTATTTTACGCAAACTATGGTGATTTTCACCTTGATATATTAGCGCGGATGTATACCTGACCGGTGAGCCGTCTGCCCTTCTGAATCAAATCAGCAGGATGCCTGACTCTAACTGCAGTTCGGCGGTTTCACTTTAACTCACGAACATTTCATTCATTCCTTCGTGACAAACTGGGGTATTAGACGCAAATACGGAGTAAGGACTGGTGAGAGAGTAATGGAATTTAATAACGCACGCCAAATGGTAAGAAAAAAAACATCCGCATTTCGCTATGTGTGTGTTTGTGTATGTGTGTGTGCGGTCCTTTAGTGACAGCCGCGTGTGGATGTTGTCGGAAAATATAGCGAAAGGTCCTAAAGACCGTGGTGTTTACTTCAATAATGCCACTAATGTCTGCAAACTTCACGTCTTAATTCCTTTTCTGTTTAGTTCAGTTTAGACTTTATTCAGATTAAGGTTATCAGAAATCTCAGTTTGGAGCTTATGTGGGCCTACAGTTCAACATTGATGTTTAACTGAATAAACAGTGAGTAAACACAAGTACATCTTATTGAACATCATTTATTTTCATCACCAATTATCATAGTAGAACAGTTTCTCAAGCAGTTTGTGATGCATTTTGGAAACAGGAGATGAGCCCCTGGTCTAATCAGACACCCGGCTTGAAAAACCCGTTCTCAAAGACATATTATTTGGGTAACACACATATTCTGAATGTTTTCGGCAGAATTCAAATGAGCCATTTTAATCTAGATTAATCTAGATTTAAAAAATTAATCTATGCCCACCTATAATATATATATATTAGGCATGGGCCGGTATAAGATTCTGACAGTATGATAACCTTGGATAAAAATATCACGGTTTCACGGTATCACGGTATTGTGGTTACTGCTCTAATATATGCTCTTTTTAAATGTCTGGGTAAGAAACAACAACTTTTTTCCCCCTTTGAAAACAATATATTTTATTTTTTGAAACATGTATAATATTTTGGAGCAGTAAACATGTCAGACTAAATAATTCAAATGAATCATTGACTTCTGCTGTCTTCATTTGTTTCAAAAACACAGATTTCTTTACAATATAAATCGGCATGTTTGTAAAAAAAAATTTCTGCTGATGATATTGATGTCCTAAAAAACAAAAAAATGTAAATAAAAAAATCTTACACATACCTTAGAAACGGTATTACAGAACATTTTGGCAGTTTTAAAACCTTGACTTTTCCAAACTGAGGTATGCCTTATATATATATATCAGTGTTTCCTCTAGGATTTTTTCCAGCAGTGGCGGCAGGACTTTTTTTTTACACAGATCTGCCAACTAGCAAACTTCTTGCACGCACTCAAATTTACACGTTTAAGTGCAGATCTTCTTGTGCGCTCTCCAGTAAGCGCTGCTGAAGCGGGATTTAGTGCGTTTTTGTGCGTTTTCCGACATTAACGCGTCCTGAAGTAAAGTGAAATGGCTATAAACTCCAGCAAGATAAAGTCATTGTATGCAGAGCCATTGACCTTTATCAATAAAGTATACTTATGGAAACTGTGTTCATCTTAACTGAAAGCTACGCGGTGTTTGCTGGACTCACGCACCTGTCAGTCAGTCTGTCAGAGAGTCAGTCAGCATGTCACCTTGAACAAATAGCGCACAGCACTACTACGGTTACAGAAAAGTTTGCGCTGTTTACCTCTAATATGTTTGGTGCGATTATAATCCGCTATAAAAAACACGACTAAATGTTTTAAATAAGAAGCTGTAATGTAGCCGTGGCGGGATGAATTTTGGCGTGGCGGCCCGCCACGAATGAATGAATGTAGCGGAAACCTTGTATATATATATAGTACTATTAACAAATATGTTACATTTTATATTATTGCATTTATAATACATTTTATCACAGTTTTACAAATAATATTTGTAATATGAATATAATTTTTGACATTATTATATTTAATTTTGATGACACAGATAATATATATAATTAATAATATTATTGTAATATTTGATATATTTATAATTAATGTCGACTATATTCAACAAAATAATATATATTATTTGCAATATTAATGTGATATTTCATATTATATACAATTTTGGTTATATTCCACAAATAATATAATTTATTATATTCATTATAATATAATATATATATCATTTTAAATGATTATAATTCATTTTAATCACATTTTACCAATAACATTAGTAATAATCATGTAATATTTAATATTATAATTAATTTTTATTACATTTAACCAAATAATACATATATGGGATATTTTATATTATTATAACTAATTTACAAATAAGAATATCATATCATGTGTTGTTTACTGAAACACTTTTTGCTTTCTTACTGCACTGTAAGAAGAAAATGTGACAAAGACACAAATGTTTTTGTTTAACTTATTTTAAGTTAATCAGGTTTCAACTACATTTTTTAAGTTACGCAAAGTTCAACTTAATATTTTTAGTCAGTTTAATTGATGTTAGTTGAGAACTAGAAAAGTTAATTTGATTCAACTAAAAATATTAAGGCAGCAAGAATTGTTTTTTACAGTGTGTGTGTGTGTGTGTGTTTCTCTCTCAGACAAACGCTACATGTTGAGTAAAGGCCTGAAGCGGAAACTGGAGGACGAGGACGAGCCGGAAGTGAGTAATAATGGCTCCAGTCAGGAAGAGTCTGAGTCCGAATCCTCCAGCGGCTACAGACTCCAGCGGCAGACGGTGCTCAATCTCTCCCTGCTGAAGCTCCACAGCATCCCGGAACACTCAGAGCCACGTCTGTCCCGCCGGGTGCTCATCTCCAACACCCTACGACACATCCGGGATGAGCTGCGGGTGGAGGGCGGCGCTGGGCTCCGTCTGCAGCCCTCTGCCCCCAAAGACACTTTCAGCTCAGCACTGGCTGACATTGAAGATCTGTGTCCGACTGTGGGAATCACGGCTCTATTTTCCACAGCGGATGTTTCTAGTAGCAGTGAATCGGTTCGTTCTGATGAGTCGAGGAGTGTTGATTTGGATCTTTCTGAAATGAGAAGCAAGTCGCTTTCTGACTCCACCCACTCTGTGTTAGGACACACCTCCTCACTCATCGCCGATTTCTCATTGGACGATTTCCTGTTTACAGAAATAGACAATTTTTTATTGGACAGCAAGACTGTCCAAGGGATTGGCCAATCAGCGCTTCCGTCCAATCAGACGTTCAAATTAGATTTGAACGAACTGGACCACATCATGGAGGTTTTGGTCGGGTCGTAATTATTTTGACATTTACATTGTCGATTTCGTTTTAATGTGAATTTAGTTTTTAAAGTTTTTTTTTGTACTTTATCATGAAATGTTGTGCTCAATTTTCTTCGTAAAGGGTTACTATGGCAATGAAAATATACGCTTACTTTGGTTTATTTATTTTGATAACATTATCAGAGGGTGCGCAATGTAATATATTGCAGCTATTTTATAATATTAATATAATGTTATAAAGTGGTATTTTAATGTTACTTTGTGGAAATTTCTTATGATTTACAGTATTTTAGCATTTAAATATTTAAATAAATAAACTTTTAAATACCAAACTGAAGTGACTTCATTTTCCTCAGCGGATGTTTCTAGTAGCAGTGAATTGGTTAGTTCTGATGAGTCGAGGAGTGGTGATTTGGATCTTTCACAAATGAGAAGCAAACTGCGCTCTGCTTTTGGCCACGCCTCCTCACTCATAGCTAATTTCCCATTGGACGGTTTCCTCTTTACAGAAATAGACAACTTCTTGTTGGACAGCAAGACAGGGATTGGTCAATCAGCACTTCCGTCCAATCAGATGTTCAAATCAGATCTGAACAAACTGGACCACATCATGGAGGTTTTGGTCGAGTCGTAATTATTTTTTTTCTTTTTGGTCATTTAAATTTTAAATTTAAATTTGACGTTTTTAAAATGTTTTTATTTTATTTTATTTGTACTTTATTATGAAATGTGCTTAGTTTTCTTTGGAAAAGGGTAACTATGGCAATGAAAATATACGCTTTCATTGGTTTATTTATTTTGATAACATTATCAGAGGCTGCGCAATGTAATGCCATGTAATATATTGCGGATATTTTAAAATATTAATTTAATGTTAGAAAGTGGTATTTTAATGTTTGTTTTGTGGAAATTTCTTATGATTTACAGTATTTTAGCATTTAAATGTTTTAATAAACAACGTAAAAAAATAGCAAACTAAAGTGACTATTTTCTACAGCAGATGTTTCTAGTAGCAGTGAATCGGTTCGTTCTGATGAGTCGAGGAGTGTTGATTTGGATTTTTTGCAAATGAGAAGCAAATCCCTCTCTGACTCCGCCCACTCTTCACTTGGCCATACCTCCTCATTGTTCGGCGATTTCTCATTGGACAACTTTCTGTTTACAGAAATAGACTTTTTAAATAATAAAACTTAAAAATAATTTTCTTTTATTGGACAGCAAGACTGCGATTGGCCAATCAGCGCTTCCGTCCAATCAGATGTTCAAATTAGATCTGAATGAACTAGACCACATCATGGAGGTTTTGGTCGAGCAATTATTCATTTTTTTTGACATTTAAATTGTCGATTTAATTTTGACGTCAATTTATTTTTAAAAGTTTTTTTTTAAATTCGTACTTTATCATGAAATGTGCTTAATATTTTTTTTTTTTTGGAAAAGGGTTACTATGGCAATGAAAATATACGCTTTTGTTGGTATATTTATTTTGAAACATTATCAGAGGCTGCGCAATGTAATGCCATGTAATATATTGTGGCTATTTTATAATGTTAACATAATATTAGTAAGTGGTATTTTAATGTTTGTTTTGTGGAAATTTCTTATGATTTACAGTATTTTAGCATTTAAATATTTTAATAAACAACGTAAAAAAATACCAAACTAAAGTGACTATTTTCTACAGCGGATGTTTCTAGTAGCAGTGAATCGGTTCGTTCTGATGAGTCGAGGAGTGTTGATTTGGATCTTTTGCAAATCACTCTCTGACTCCGCCCACTCTTCACTTGGCCATGCCTCCTCATTGTTCGGCGATTTCTCATCGGACAACTTCCTGTTTACAGAAATAGACTTTTTAAATAATAAAACTTAAAAATAATTTTTTTTTATTGGACAGCAAGACTGCGATTGGCCAATCAGCACTTCCGTCCAATCAGATGTTCAAATTAGATCTGAATGAACTAGACCACATCATGGAGGTTTTGGTCGAGCAATTATTCATTTTTTTTTGACATTTAAATTGTCGATTTAATTTTGACGTCAATTTATTTTTAAAATAGTTTTTTTTTTTTGTACTTTATCATGAAATGTGCTTAATATTTTTTTTTTTGGAAAAGGGTAACTATGGCAATGAAAATATACGCTTTTGTTGGTATATTTATTTTGAAACATCAGATGTGTGCGCAATGTAATGCCATGTATTATATTGTGGCTATTTTATAATGTTAATATAATATTAGAAAGTGGTATTTTAATGTTTGTTTGTGGAAATTTCTTATGATTTACAGTATTTTAGCATTTAAATATTTAAATAAACTTTTAAATACCAAACTGAAGTGACTTCATTTTCCTCAGCGGATGTTTCTAGTAGCAGTGAATTGGTTAGTTTTGATGAGTCGAGGAGTGGTGATTTGGATGTTTCGCAAATGAGAAGCAAACTGCACTCTGCTTTTGGCCACGCCTCCTCACTCATAGCTAATTTCCCATTGGACGGTTTCCTCTTTACAGAAATAGACAACTTTTTGTTGGACAGCAAGACAGGGATTGGTCAATCAGCGCTTCCATCCAATCAGACGTTCAAATCAGATCTGAACAAACTGGACCACATCATGGAGGTTTTGGTCGAGTCGTAATTATTTTTTTTCTTTTTGGTCATTTAAATTTTCAATTTAAATTTGACGTTTTTAAAATGTTTTTATTTTATTTGTACTTTATTATGAAATGTGCTCAATTTTCTTCGGAAAAGGGTAACTATGGCAATGAAAATATACGCTTTCATTGGTTTATTTATTTTGATAACATTATCAGAGGCTGCGCAATGTAATGCCATGTAATATATTGCGAATATTTTAAAATAATAATATAATATTAGAAAGTGGTATTTTAATGTTTGTTTTGTGGAAATTTCTTATGATTTACAGTATTTTAGCATTTAAATATTTTAATAAACAACGTAAAAAAATAGCAAACTAAAGTGACTATTTTCTACAGCGGATGTTTCTAGTAGCAGTGAATCGGTTCGTTCTGATGAGTCGAGGAGTGTTGATTTGGATCTTTTGCAAATGAGAAGCAAATCCCTCTCTGACTCCGCCCACTCTTCACTTGGCCATACCTCCTCATTGTTCGGCGATTTCTCATTGGACAACTTCCTGTTTACAGAAATAGACTTTTTAAATAATAAAACTTAAAAATAATTTTTTTTGTTGGACAGCAAGACTGCGATTGGCCAATCAGCGCTTCCGTCCAATCAGATGTTCAAATTAGATCTGAATGAACTAGACCACATCATGGAGGTTTTGGTCGAGCAATTATTCATTTTTTTTTTTACATTTAAATTGTCGATTTAATTTTGACGTCAATTTATTTTTAAAATAGTTTTTTTATTTCATTTGTACTTTATCATGAAATGTGCTTAATATTTTTTTTTTGGAAAAGGGTAACTATGGCAATGAAAATATACGCTTTTGTTGGTATATTTATTTTGAAACATTATCAGAGGCTGCGCAATGTAATGCCATGTAATATATTGTGGCTATTTTATAATGTTAATATAATATTAGAAAGTGGTATTTTAATGTTTGTTTGTGGAAATTTCTTATGATTTACAGTATTTTAGCAATTAAAACTTTTAATAAATTTTTTTTTTTTTAAATTAAGTGACAATGGAAATTTGTTACGTACATTACATAGCTATAAATTTGGGAATAAAAAATATGATAAAATGTGAATAATATATGCAAATATGAAAGTACTTTAGTGTCAACAGTCTATAAAGGAGTGGGTGGAGCTAAAGATCTATTTTGGGCTGCTTTGCTTACGCCAAATCTGATTGGTAAAATATCTGCAAAGGATTATGGGTAATGTAGTTTATCACCATAAATTCTGTTATAAATGCGAACAAATGTGTTCAACAAAAGTACAATCAACTAACAAATTCCAAAGTGCATCACTTATTATCACTAAAAACTGATTCATCTAATAATCAGAGCTTTAAAATTTAATTTAAAAAAAGTGCCAATAGAGACTTGAACACGATTACACACCAGAACAGCAGTTTCTCTTAAATTATTTTAATTTCTTGTGTACACTTAAAGAAAATTTACACACTTTTTTTTGTTCTTCAAAGAACCCGGGCATGCGCGATTGACCTCGGTACAGGCTCTTTAGAGATATCATTCATCGGTATGAGTTTTCCATAGGAATTTTCCCATAACAATTTTTACATGTTCCATAGTTTGACTGTACACAGTCTGAAGCCACAGTTAACTATGTAAGCAAGTTCTTCCGTATATCTTTACAATGTGCAAAATCCTCCAGGAGACAGACTAAACAGTGACACGACTAAATAAAACGACGAACAGACGAAAAATAAACAAAAGCCAAAGGATGAGAAGACACTTCCGGCGGACATTTCCCATCATGCAATCCACAATGATGGCAGACGTCCTCCAGAGGAGTCACGAGAGATTAAATAAAACACAAAAACAGCATGACCGAAAACACAGGGAAATCAGCAAACTGTTACAGCAGATATTGGTCCCTTATTCTCGATACATCTATATATTTATATTCATATATATTCAAGTTAATCATTCATTCAACGATTCCTTCACTACATTACAGTCGGAAGCCAGTGGTTTCAACTAGCATTAAAAAAATTATAAAATAAGAGCAAAAGATGAGCAGCTAGATATTAAAGCAAAGCTGAATCTGTCAGTGTGAAATCAAGATCATCATCAATTAATCTATAATGTGCACAACAGAAACGTAAAGTGTTCGCTAATGCATGTGGGAAATCAACAAAACTGAAACCTACAAAGTTTTAACCATATAAATCCTAACGTCAGCCGTAATGATTTACATCTAAGGCCTTTGTTATGCAAAAAGAAATCAAAGAAATCAAGAAATTTGCAGGCGGTTTGGTTTCAAGTCGATATGACTACGCATTTATATATAATCTAAACACAAATCAGCTCATTCACGTCATCATTTGTGCCGCTGAAGGACTTTTAAGCCAGTGTTTCATAAAAACAAACCATGAAAAAAAAACAAAGTGCCTCGTTTCTTTTCTCTCCCATACACACTAACGTAACGGTGAAGAATACTTGAAAGGAAAACAAAAGCTCATCCCTGATTATATACAGATTGGCTCTAATATTAACACAAACTCTTCCTACAGCCACTCTACGAATAAAATAATCTTGCCAACCGATTAGCACTCTCTCTCTGACGTACACGACAATGTATTTAAACTTAAAAACGGGCAGAATGAGGAACGAGAGCTTGAGAATTGAAAGGGTGGCATTAAAATCATAGATAGGGTGGGGTGTTGTGGAGCTGGAGAGCGATACACAATGAAAGAGAGGAAAAGAGCGCATCAGTCGGGCGTAGAGGAGGAGGGCAGGAGAGGAGTCAGTGTGGAGGGAAACATCAGCACTTTAGCCTGCATGAAGGACAGATCCGGCAGGCCTGAGATCACTCGCTGTGCCTCCGAGCTTAGATTCTCCTCCTTCGGCACTGGCTTTCTGCTGAGAGAGAGAGAGAGATCAGAACATTCAGACAGAGAGATCAGACCAATCAGAGAGAACAGACCAATCAGATAGGTAGAGAGAGAAACAGAGAGGGAGAAATCAGATCAATCAGAGAGATCAAATCAATCAGACAGATCCAACGAATCAGAGAGAGAGAGAGAGAGAGAGAGAGAGAGATCAGACCAATCAAAGAAAGAGAGATTATACCAATCAGATAGAGAGAAAGAGAAGTCAGATCAGACCAATCAGACAGAGATCAGACCAATCAGAGAGAAACATCAGACCAATCAAATAAAGAGAGGTCAGACCAATCAGAAAGATCAGACCAATCAAAGAGAGATAAGACCAACCAGACCGAGAGATCAGACCAATCAAAAAGAGATCAGACCAGTCCAGGAAAGAAAGATCAGATCAATCACAAAGAGAGTGATCAGACTAATCAGACAGATCAGACCAATCAGAAAAATCCGACCAATCAAAGCGAGATCAGACTAACCAGACCAATCAAAGAGAGAAAAGACCAACCAGACAGAGAAATCAGACCAATCAAACAGAGACCAGACCAATCAAAGAGAGATTAGACCAATCAAAGACCAGTCCAGTTAAGAAAGACCAGATCAAACACAGAGAGAGTGATCAGACCAATCAGATAGATCAGACCAACCAGAGAGAAACAGATCAGACCAATCACGGAGAAAAAGATATCAGAGATCAGACCAATCAGAAAGAGATTAGACCAATCAGAGAGATAAATCAGACCAATCAGAGATCAGACTAATTAGATAGAGAGATCAGACCAGTCCAGGGAAGAAAGATCAGATCAATCACAGAGAGAGTGATCAGACTAATCAGACAGATCAGACCAATCAGAAAAATCCGACCAATCAAAGCGAGATCAGACTAACCAGACCGAGAGATCAGACCAATCAAAGAGAGAAAAGACCAACCAGACAGAGAAATCAGACCAATCAAAGCGAGATCAGACTAACCAGACAGAGAGATCAGACCAGTCCGGGAAAGAAAGATCATATGAATAAAAGAGAGATCAGACCAATCAAAGAGAAATTAGACCAGTCCGGGAAGGAAAGATCAGACCAATCAGAAATAAAGGTCAGACCAATCAAAGAGAGATCAGACCAGTCCGGGAAAGAAAGATCAGACCAATCAGAAATAAAGATCAGACCAATTAGAAAGAAATATCAGACCAATCAGAGAGAGATCAGACTAATCAGAGAAAGAAAGGTCAGACCAATCAGAAAGATAAGAACAGAGAGAGAACAGACCAATCAGAAAGAAAGAAATCAGACTAATCAGTGAGAGATCAGACCAATCAGAGAGAGAGATCGACATTTCAATAGATTAGACAGATAAGTGAATAGTAAGAGACAAAGAGATCAGACAAATCTGAGAGAAATCATTTAAAAGAAGACTACAATGTCATCATGCACATTTATATATGATGCATTTCACATTTATTTTGGGGTAAAGATCTTTCAACTATTTGATATGTGTACACTAATATCAATGCATCAGAAGAGCTGTGAGCAGTGCTGTTCTGGACTCATTCTGAATTGCGCTGCGGCTCCCCCTGGTGGAGAGTGAATGAGTTTCACTGACCTGGTGGAGGTGCTGGTCTTCTCTACAGTCGACATGAGGCGAGCAAACGCATCCACAACTCGACTGCTGCCCCCGCTGACCTCCAGCTTCACCTGGGTCAACTCGTACAGCTCCGGGTCCACGCCTGCACACACACACACACACACACACACACACACACACACACACACACACACACACACACACACACACACACACACACACACACACACACACACACACACACTTCTGCTGGGTTGTTGCACATTCACTATCACACATGACAAAAATGAATATAATGTTTTTCTTCCTGAAAGATAACACTAGTTTGAACAGACAGTTAAAGATACAGATGCAAACAGAGCAGAAACCAAGAGCAGACACACACAGTGAGAAAGAGTTTTGGTGTTAATACAGAAACGTTTGGTCAAACCTGGAATAGAGGTGGCCGTGCCGGAGGGCGATTCATCCACAGGGCCAAAAAAATCGAGGTTGAGCAGAGACGAGCCTCCACTCGCTTCAGAACCACAGAAGAAGAAGAAGGTGGTTATGGAGAGAAAGAGAGAAACGAGACAGCAGGAGTGGATGCATGATCAGATTAGGGCTGCACAATACTGGAACAATATGAGATATTATTGTTGAGTGTTGTGATGACTATGGCTGTTTCTCAATTCCAAGAATGCAGAGAACGGACTTGTGTTCTTGAGAAGACCGGTCTTACCAGATTACCTCAGTAAGGTACCTCAAACCCTTAATGTGTTTATGCCTTTATTAAGATTTTCATGGTAATGTTTACTTTCACCGTTTCATTTAAGGAAACTCCTGAGACAAATAAATTATATCTCTGAATTTTAATAATAAATCTATATAAAATGCTGCACTTTCCACCTCCTTTATTCACTCGCAACAACTTCTGGAACTTCTCGAGCAAGTTTAGTGCTAAGGTCTGCATCGGTGCATCCTCGATATCAAGAACGCATTGGGGAACTTTCACGCGTCCTCTGTTTTTGCAGTTTGGCGACTGATGATGACATTACACGAGAACACAAGTAAACAAGATCGCTGAAGAGCACATATTGAGAAACAGCTTATATTTCTTACAATATAACATTTCCCTAGAAAAACGCTACTTTTATTAGCTGCTTTTAAATCATTTATTTATGTAATGATATTAAAATAAACAGGTAAAAGATACTAGTTAAAAAGTAGGTGCAAACATTTAGGGCTCTATTTTAACAATCTAGGCACAAAAAGTCTAAAGCGCAGGGCGCAAAAAAGCATTAAGAGCGTGTCCGAATCCACTTTTGCTATTTTAAAGACAAAAAAATAAGCTCTGCGTCGCGGCGCATGGTCTAACAGGGTTGAGCTTATTCTCTTAATGAGTTATAGGTGTGTTTTGAGAATAAACCAATCAGACACTCATCCCCCATTCCCTTTAAGAGTCAGTTGTGTCATGTCATGGTGCATTTGCTATTTACATGGCGGAATTCATAAGTGGAGAAACTGAACGGTTCACTAGCGAGAAAACAGCTAACCAGAGCATCTGCAGCGCGAGGATAAAGAAGGAGCCTCCTCCATTCGGACTTTACTTTTACTTTACTCTTTCGTGGATAAGGAAACGTGCTGTACGCATAGACATCTATTAGCCTACATAATTAATTTAGTTTGTTAAGCGCAAATATTTGTTTCAAAACTATTTCTAAATTCAGTTCTAATTTCCAGCAAACGAATAAATGAACAATAATAATGAAGTGTGTTTAAAAAACAGTTACAAACACACATGCTATGGCCCATATGGTCTAAAACCTGATAGGTGGACAAATCTAAGCTTGTTTTTAATAAAACAAATATAAATATGAATATAATAAATAACACTAACAATAATAATAACATTATACAAAATCAAATTGTCATTAATAAACTGAAAAAGCCCCCTGAGATGAAGAAAGCATGAAGGCAGTGGTTTTTATATTTATGTATAAAATAAAATAATTATTTTTGTAATATTTTAATCTTTTAATTCTTTTTCATCTGTAAAGATATTTGCGTATTGCTGAGCATCCTGTGTGTATTAAGCAATATGTAAGCGAGGCTGGTCTATTGAGCAGTCTATTTTCATTCATTTTCTTTTCGGCTTAGTCCCTTTATTAATCTGGGGTCGCCACAGTGGAATGAACCACTAACTTATCCAGCATATGTTTTTACGAGGATGCCCTTCCATCTGCAACCCATCTCTGGGAAACATCCATACACACTCATACACTACGGACAATTTTAGCCTACCCAATTCATTTGTACCGCATGTCTGGACTTTGGGGGAAACCGGAGCACCCGGAGGAAACCCACGCCAACGCAGGGAGAACATGCAAACCACACAGAAACGCCAACTGACCCAGCCGAGGCTCGAACCAGGGAGCTTCTTGCTGTGAGGCAACAGCACTACCTACTGCACCACTGCATCGCCGCAGTCTATTTTAGTTCCCCAAAATAGCAACGCGTCAATCATGCCCCTTAACACACCTCTTCTCTGGACCGGAACACCCATGAGTCCACAAAGTGGCGCAAATGGATTTGCCATTCAAACAATGTGGTGGAAAATGAAAAAATTAAGGTTGCGTTGGTCTGAAAATAGCAACACATCGGCGCAAACACTTCTTGCGCCGGGTGTATGATAGAGCCCTTAGTCTTTAAAACACTGTTACTCTGACTCTGATTGGCTGTTGTCATTTTCCCCCTCTCGTCTCGACCCCGCCCACTAGTGTTTATTTTCACCTCTGGGTTCAGCTTTCCAGCCAATAGCATAACAGCAACTACTAAGGAGGCGGGGCCAAAGATAGCACGGCTCCATCTGATTGGTCAAATTTAGTTAAAAAACCAATGCATAACATAAATATAATTCATCACATGTCTGTGATAATAATAATAACCTATAATAATAATAAGAGGCAACATGAAAAGCACTATTAAGCAGCAGGGACACAATACAATAACAATTTCCCAATTGCAGATAATCACATATAAAACCAAGGAAAAAATAAAAACAAGCACAGTGATCTTGTACTATTATTCATTCATTCATTTTCTTGTCGGCTTTGTCCCTTGCGGGGTCGCCACAGCGGAATGAACCGCCAACTTATCCAGCACGATTTTACGCAGCGGATGCCCTTCCAGCCGCAACCCATCTCTAGGAACTTCCACACACACATTAACACTCATACACTATGGACAATTTAGCTTACCCAATTCACCTGTACTGCATGTCTTTGGACTGTGGGGGAAACCGGAGCACCCGGAGGAAACCCACGCGAACCCAGGGAGAACATGCAAACTCCACACAGAAACGCCAACTGACCCAGCCCAGCCGAGGTTCGAACCTGCGACCCAGCGACATTCTTGCTGTGAGGCAACAGCACTACCTACTGCGCCACTGGGTTGCCCCTTGTACTATTAACTGGATTGAATTTTTAAAGGATGATAGTCAGTGCCTAATTTGTGAATTATGAGGTCCCGGAACAGATCGGGTTAACGGATTCGGCATGTTACCCGAGGATGGAGAGGTGCGCACGAAAGTGAAGAGCGGGGGGTGTTGAATGGCAGAGAGGTGACGCGGACGAAGGACAAAAGTGAAGAACGGGGGGTTGTCGCAGACGGAAGTGAAGAGGGTTGGAGAGTCGCAGAAGAAAGTGAAAGTAAACAGCGAACGGGGGAGGAGGGCAGTTGAGGAGGGGGATCGGTAAAATGAGGTGCCGGATCAGATTTCAGAGCTGCCGGATCCAAATCCGGCGTGGTCCCGCACAAATTAAGCCCTGATGACAGTGGAATGAAAGTGTTGAGCTTGAAGGTCTGCTGCAGATGATTCCAAGCATCAGCAGCAGAAAACTGAAAATAGCAGAGTAGACTTATGATACCTATATTGCATATACTATTATCAAGATAATCTTGCCATATATTGTGCAGCCCTAATCCAGATATTCATTAGAGATGAGATCTACATGAGGGGATTAGTGTTAGCAAGAAGCTTTCTGACAGATCATGAGCTCAGCTCACATAAACTGGTCTAATGGTTAGTTTTAGGACACAAGGAGAGAGAAAAGCTTGGTTTTTCCTGCTCTTTTCTGTGGTGAGAGAAACCACAGACTGATCTTACCGTCCAGAGGGTTGGTAAGGCCACTGCTGCTCCAGTCAAACTGTACAGGAGGAAGAGACTCCTAAAAACAAAACAAAGACAATCAAAACAATTATATTAATACAAAACACTAATATTTGTCATTTAAATGTGGGGGATGATGGTGAATTTACATAATCATATTCAGAAAGTCTTATTAGCCTCCTGTAAAATTTTTATTATTTTATGATAATTTTTATATTATAATAATTATTTAATTTTAATTATTAATTATATTTCCCCCCAAATTCTGTTTAACAAAATGAAAGATTTGTTCAACACATTTCTAAAGATAATAATTTTAATAACTCATCTCTAATAACTGATTTATTTTATCTTTGTCATGATGACAGTAAATAATATTTGACTAGATATTCTTCAAGACACTTCTATACAGCTTAAAGTGACATTTAAAGGCTTAATTAGGTTAATTAGGCAAGTCATTGTATAATAGTGGTTTGTTGTGTAGACAATCCAAACCAAATATTGCATAAGGGGGCTAATAATATTAACCTTAAAATGGTTTTAATAAATTAAAAACTCTATTAATCTAGCTGAAATAAAACAAATAAGACTTTCTCCAGAAGAAAAAATATTACAGGAAATACTGTGAAAAATTCCTGAACCTGTTAAACATCATTTGGGAAATATTTGAAGAAAAAATTTACAGGAGGGCGAATGACTCTGACTTTAACTGCATATATACACAGAATGAAGTCTGAAGGTTGACCTGTGTGTTGTCCGGTGGACAGGAGCTCAACTCTGTGGCGACTGAAGGAGATTGTGCTATTGAGGCGATCATTTCGGCAGCAGACATTGGCTTCACAGGCTCTTTTGTGGGCTCCAGCATCCCCTGCAGATCCACATGTGTCAAAGATGATTGATGAAACACACATAAATGACTAGAATAAACCAGCCTGCATCACTCACACATACACACACACACACGCGCACACAGTTTGCTTGCAGCTGGACTGGACTCACCAGACTGGCAGCGTACATTGGCACGATCACAGGCTGCTTTTTATGGCCTGTAAACAGCTGAGGAGAAACATACAGAAGAAGAGAAAGTTAATGACAAAAGGCTCACAAATTCAGGAGGACATTAACCATTGTGATGTATATATTTTTATCAATATTAAAAACTTTATCAGGATTTTGGGGAGTGAGGCAGTGTTAAAAATAATAAATAATCATTTTAAAAAGCTGAAAATGTAAGGGACAAATTCTTTAAGGCTGAATAATCTACAAGAACTTCTCTTAAATTAACATAATATAATATAACAAATATAATAATACAATTAATAAAATATTAAATACATTTCACCATTAAATAATAACTATATAAATAATGTATTGAATTTGTAAATAAAACAAATATTAGGCTATTAAAGTATAATTTACAAGAATATTTCACTGTTAATCGAATGTATTTCTCCGTTTTTATTTGTGAAAATTACTAACTCTGAATAAATCCTGCATCATTTTTAGGCCTTAAATATGACGATCAACTCATTAAAAGACTATAAAATTATTTTCTTAAATAAATAAACAATATTAATATAAGAAACATACTACTTATGCACTTAAAATATATAAGCCAATTAATTAAAAATAAAAGAACTAATTAACTAATATTTACATTAAACATCTATTTTGACAGCTGTGCAAATGATCAAGCAATGATATATTAAGCATTAACTGCACTAACCCAAAGAGCAACATAAACTAAGTGCACGGCTATAGTTTCCTATTTGCATTCAAAATGACCCAACCCCATGTGTCCCCCAACTGCACTCACTATATTTCTAGTGTCGATGCCCAGAGAGCAGAGCAGAGCTTTATTGGTGTAAGAGCCGCCCCACTGATATCGCAGACCGAAGGCATTATTCACATCCTGCAGCTGCTGCCACACGTCCCGCACTGCCCTGCAGAACCCCCCGGGGGAGACAGAGAGCAATAATGATCACCACACTGACATTAAAGTCGTCATGAATTGAAGAAAAGATTGTCCTTTTTCCGCTATCGTGACATACATTACTTGAAATGAGAATGATATTCTTTAGGAAGTAACTGTATTCTTGAAAGACACTAACGAAATGAAGGATGATTGACGAATGGATGAATTCAGAGAAGCAACGAGACACCCACTGACAACCCGACCTAAATGACTGATAGCCCCGCCCTAAAGAAGTGATAGCCCCGCCCCACATTACTGATAGCGCTGCCCTAAAAGAATTATAGCTGCATTGTAAATTACTGATATCAACCTCCCCCTAAATGACTGAAAGCCCTTGCCAAAATGACTGATAGCCCTGCCCTAAATTACTAATAGCCCCGCCCATAAAGATTGATAGTCCCTGCCCTAAATTAATGTTAGTCCCGCCCTAAAATACTAATAGCCCCACCCTAAATGACTGATAATCCCGCATTAAATGACTGAAAGTCCTGCCCTAATTACTGACAGCCCTGGCCTAAATGACTGATAGCCCCACCGTAAAGGAATGATAATCCTGCATTAAATGACTGATAGCCCCACCCTAATTACTGATAGCTCCACCCTAAAGGACTGATAGCCCCACCTTAAAGAAATGATAATCCTGCAATAAAAATGACTGATAGCCCCACCCTAATTACTGATAGCCCCACCCTAAAGGACTGATAGCCCCACCCTAAAGGACTGAGAGCCACGCCCTAAAGAAATGATAATCCTGCATTAAATGACTGATAGTCCCACCCTAATTACTGATAGCCCCGCCCTAAAGGAATGATAATCCTGCATTAAATGACTGATAGTCCCGCCCTAATTACTGATAGCCCCGCCCTAAAAGACTAGTAGCCCCAACCTAAATGACTGATAATCCTGCATTAAATGACTGATAGCCCTGCCCTAATTACTGACAGCCCCACCCTAATTACCGATGGCCCCGCTGTAAATACAAATGTTGTGCATTTTATATGCGCTCATATAAAAGCTGAAAAAGCATTACCATGTATTTTGTGACACCATGAAATAAACAATAGAGCATAATCTGAAATAATATCGTTTTTATTATATCCATATATATATATATAGTAATTCTGCCCAGGCCTGCGATGTGTCAGTGCTCACCCGCTGGTCTGTCCTCTGCCTCCGTCCTGCTCTTCTAATGGAGGTTTGAGGAAACTGTGTAGTGTGTTCACCTCTTCCTCCACCTGAGGAGACACAACCAGCTCGAAACTGACCTGGAAGATCTTCTCCAGACGGCTGATCAGTGCCGCCTTAGCAACAAACACACAGAAAGAGGGAAGAAAATCATTGTGTTTGCTTAGTAAAACAGTGTTAATAAGCCTCCTTTGAAATTTTTATTATTATTTTTCAAATATTTGTCAAGTGATGTTTTTTTCACATTTCCTATTTTATTTTTCTACTGGAAAAAGTCTTTTACTTCTTTTAGTTTTGGCAGGAATGAAAAATATATTTTTAAAAAAGGTCAATATTATTACCCCACTTATTACCCCAATAAATTATTATTATTATTATTTTCTGATTGTCAACAGAACAAACAACTGTTGTCCAATCGTTCCCTATTCAACCTAACCAACCTAGCTAAGCTTTTAAATTGCACTTTAAACTGAATACTAGTATCTTGCAAAATAAATGGTAAAATATTATGTAGTTTTCAAAGCAAAGACAAAAAAATTGTGATTAGATAATAGTTATTAAACTATTGTTTAAAAATGTGTTGGAAAAAAACATCTCTCTATAATATTAATAGCCCAATGTTATTAAAAACTAATTATTTTACAAAACATTTGCGTGTAAGAAAGTCAGATTTTTTTTAAGATGACCCATTCGACATGCTTTTGTTAACATGTTTTCTTCCAACGTAATGAATAATCAGTGAAATGAAGACGTCTGAAACGGCTGTGTTTTTGCTCAATCAACCATGAAGACAGAGTAAACCATCCAGTCCAGGTACATTCCTCAATCTGATTTAATTTCCTGTAGACATCCCTTCCAAATTCTCAATACCTTTGAACATTCAGGAAAACAAAACAGCATGGGGTGGGGAGAAAAAACTGCAAAGACAAACCACTGATTTTTTAGGATTTTTATAAGCATTCAGGCTTACCGTTGTGCAACTTCTGCGCTCCTCCACACCAGTAGGGGGTGCTGTGTCTGGCTGCCAATTATCTCCACTCTTTTCAGCACACGCTCCATCCTGCGCCTGCTCAAACGTTGCCCACGATTCCTCTCCATTTTGGCTCTGATCAGGCTCAGAGAACGCTTGCCAACCTCCATCATTGCCGCCATTGTTCCCCTGAGCGGAGCTAAAATCTGCAAAACTGTCACTTCCAGGAAAGTCCGCAGACGTTGTGGCCTCCTCAGCTGGTAAATCTGTTTTACTAAATTCTTTTGATGTGTCAAAATCGCCAAATTCGTCGTCTTCAGCTTTCTCTGCGGCCAAATCAGGCTGAGTGACATGCGTCTCCGCCCCCTGCTGGTCAAAATCTGCAAAACCACCTGCACTAAATGCATTGGCATCTCCAAAGTCACCGAAGTCTCCAAAATCCTCATCATCGTCCTCGGCTAGCTGGCTGTGGTCAGCAGGAGTGGCGGTCTCCTCCTGAAGTGGAGGCGATGGTACGGATCCCGTCGTGCTAAAGTCGCCGAACTCTTCAAGCGCCTCTGTGGACAGTGGCCGACCGAAGGAGGTCTCCGTTTCGGTTTCTTCAGTCTCAGAGCCTTTCTCGTCTGATTGTCCGCCGCTACATCTTTCGCCGTTTGGCGACACGCTATTGTCATCGCTCTCGCTCTGAGCGACTCCGTTAAGAGTTAGCGATGTGCTAACATTTTCAGTAGTATTTGTTTCTAGATCTCTTTGATCTAAATCTGATCCCTCATCAAAACCCAAGTCCCCATTGCTGAGACCTTCAGAGCTTTCTGAAGGGAGTCCAAACCCTGTGATTTTTGAAACCCCTTCTATACTATCTCCACACTCTCCGCTAACGTCATTCTGAGCCAATCTACTCCCTTGATTGGAAAGTTCAACACTGTTGCTAACGTCATTCTGAGCCACTCTACACCCTTGATTAGAAAGCTCCCAGTCTGTATTTGAAGGCTGGTCGTGTTCAGCATTTGAAAAAGCAGAGAAATCTGCAAAATCATCATCAGATTCGTTGTTTTTGTGTGGCGTAGGTGGGTTTGCTGCTTTCTCTAAGCTTGCAAACCCATTCGTAAGCACTTCAACAGTGCCATTGCAGTCATTGTCAGTTCGAGAGCTGGTCGGAAACTCCAGGGATGTGATGTGAGCTTGGTGCTCGGTCAGCTTTTTGAGTTCCTCAACACTAACCGTTCTGCCATTTGGCATGCTAGTCTGGCCTCCGCTAGACACTACGCCGTTAGCCTTAGTAGACCCGGCGGATTGTGAAGACAGACCCACGATCCGTCCATTGCTCAGCAGCTCTGGTGGCGAAGTGGCGTTCAGGGCCTGAGATTGGTTGAAGGTGGTCGGCGTGTCAAACTCTGAGAAGCTGGTGCTGTTCGGGACGCCGGTGAAATCGCTGAATTCGTCCTCCTCATCCTCGCCAGCGTCCTCCATCGGCGGCGGAGAGGAGGAGTAGATCCGAATCACATCAGGCTCCATCAGGCCTTGAGCAAAACACACGGCACAGCTCACACCTGCAATGAAGATCAGCAGCATGACTGTAGGAGAACGTTTGAGTGCAAATAAAGACTATTACAAATCAATATGATCCACTATCCACTGGGAGGATGTTAACAAGAACTAAATCTAGATATGCAATTGCACTGAAGAATCAAGCAGCATTTTCAACACAAGCAAAAGATATTGTCTTGTTTTAAGAAATAATATGGCAGATGAAGTTTTTGCCATAAAACGAGCTAAATAATCTCCAATAGGGTAAGCAAAAACTCACTTAATTCTGGTAAATTTACTTGCCTATTATTAAGATATTTATTAGCACTTACTTTACATCCCTAATCCTACCCAATGCCTAAACCCAACCACTACCTTACAAACTACTAATAATCAGCTAATTAATAGTTTACAGAGCTAAAAGTTTGGGGTGTGAACCTACACTGGTCTCACGGTTCGGTTCGGTTACGATTATCATGCCATCGATTCGGTTCAATTCGATATCTCGGTGCATCACGGTGCATTGACGATGCTTTTCATACATAATTAGATTTTTTCACACAAGAAATTTTTTTTAATTAAAATCTTTAAATATGTTTATATTTATATATTATTTGTAATACAATGTTGTCCTTTAATACAAGCAGTAATATATATGAACTGTTCCTTTAATTTTACCTGCTCAAAAAAAAAAAAAAACTCTTTGTGAATGTTTTAGACAAAACTCCAACACATGCACAGAAGACAGCACGAGCATTCATAACAAATAAACTAATGTAAATATGATCCCGCTCGCTTTTGAGCGCTGGCAAATTCTTACACCCCTATGATTGGCCATTGTCTTCACCCGCTCAACAGAAAGGGCTGCGGTTAGAATCGAAAGTGCCGCATGAGTGACGCGGAAAAAACAACCGCGGGTTAAGGCCGTCACACACCGGATGCGCCGCTCAGCGCTGCGACACAGCGCGCACATGACAGTTGAAAGTATCGCACACATTTGCAGGCTATTTAAAACTAAACTAATCAGATGGCGCTCTGTCGCGCGGCAGAATTATGAACAGTGTCCTGAGTTGTGGCGACTTGCGGCGCTGGTGTGTGTACTCTAATTGAAACCTATTTTTAGAATTCTGAAATGCGTGGCGCGTCGCCGAGCGGCGCTTCTGGCGTGCGACCTGCTTCAGTCTATATGTGCATAATAAGCGGTTATCAGGTAATCTGAGGAGAGAAGAGAAAACTTTACCTCACGAACATGCCAACGGGTCAAATGCTTAAAGTGTGTGTGTGTGTGTGTGTGTGTGTGAGTGAGAGAGAGAGAGAGAGAGAGAGAGAGAGAGAGAGAGAGAGAGAGAGAGAGAGAGAGAGGCAGTGTCAGTGAAAGATTTGCTTATTAAGTAGTAGGAGTGTTTACTCACCCTCATTCGCCATAGTATTCTAGCGCGACATAGCGCATAGGGGATAAATGACGTCAGTGCGTAATAACCGGTTATGATCTATTACTGAACCAATATCGAATTGTCCCCATCTGCATCGCGGTGCATCGAAGAAACGATTAATTTTGACACCCCTACTAAAAGTCCTAGTTAATGGTTTGTTAATAGCGTGAACTGTACAATAAAATAAAATGTGAACAAAAATATAGCTAATAAACATAGCATTTTTCAAGGGAAATGTCTTATTGTAAGAATTGAAATCCTCAACAAAAACATTGCACACTTTTCCAGTATCATGCAGCCCTAATTTTAACCATAAATATAAAGCCTTCTGTGCTTGAATACCACACGTTATACTATGCATTTAGTAGACATTCATCATTAAAAATTAAACATTTTTGTTATTTAAATTTCTGTTTATCTAAAGCACAGATGACCACTGGACTAGCTTTAAATAGTCGCTCTCTGTTGGCAGTGCTCACTACCATAGCGCTCGAGGGTCTATTTACAGAAACAGGTTCTTGTTGTTTAACTCGAATCAAATCAAGCGGAGTAAAAGCAGACAGATTGCCTTCAAAACAGACGCTAATTAAGTGCTAACGGGAGAAGTGGCGACTGTGGAGGAGCAGAAAACCAGATCCGTTCTGAAATACCACAACGGGAGTAAACTGAAAGAATTCAGTCACACAACGCAATTATTTGCAAAAGAGCAAAGCAAATATAACAGCACAATTGTGGTAAATGTCAGCACTGTGTTTGTTTAAAGGTGGGTCAAACAATCACTTTTAAAAGCAGAGGATCGTTGCCAAACCACAGTTTATGTTCCCGACACTTTTGGAGCTTGACCACAATTTTTTTACACTCACAAATAAATTAATAAAACAAGACTTCTAAATAAACTGAATTATATCTGTGCAAGTGTAAGCTTTAATCTATAACCTTTGATTTTACCAATGATAACCTTCACAACTTCAGAATTTAGTACTGTAATAGAGTATATGTATGTGTTTATGCATATATGACCGTAAAAATTAAACAACATGCTTGTTCAGAGCTGTACTAATTAAAATATCTAACAGAATAAGTGTCATCATATTAAAATATACTGTATATATATATTATATTTTTGATAATATTAAATATATTATATATAAAAATACCAAATATACATTACTACGGAAGTCTTAAGAGGCCATGCATTAAAATATTTTTTCTCTCTCGTTATGTCGTGATCACGACTTAATTATCTTGTGATCTTGACATAACAACTCGTTTTCTCGTGATCTCGTGACATAACAACTTTTTGTTATGTCGTGATCACGACTTATTATTATTTACAACTTTAAAAATGCGCCATATAGAGTTGCTTTAAAACGGTAACAGTTGAGGAAATATTATTGTAAATAATGATATATAATCATATACATGAATATAATCATGAATGTACATTCATCAGGAGCACGAGCGTTTGCTCTCATATTATGGCTCTTCTGTACACCTTTGATGTGTTGCACGAACGCGCGTCTGCAGTTATTCTCTCCCTGTTCGCAGGGCCGGTGTCCTGACATTTGCCAGATATTAATACTAATAACACTACTACTACTACTAATAATAATAATAATGATAATAATTAATGCATAAATAAATAAAAGCAAAAAAATAAGTTGTGATCATGACATAAGTTTTTGTTATGTCGAGATCACAAGAAAAATAAGTTGTGATCACGAGAAAACAACTTTTTGTTAAGTCGAGATCACGAGATAATTAAGTCGTGATCATGACAAAACAAAAGAAAAAAATTATTTTAATGCATGGCCTCTTAGGACTTCCGTACTTTACAAATACTTGATATTGTAAAGTATTAAACCTACACAAAATGAGATGGGCTAACATTCATTGTTTTTAGCTAGTAACTAACTAACAAGCCGCATTTTTAAGACAACTATTGTACAAACGTAATTAATAAAGCAAGACTCCTAAATAACAAGACTTCCAAATAAATTTCATTATATCAGTGCGAGTGTAGCCTTTAATTTAAAACCTTTAATTTTTTCTAATGAAGAACTTCACAACTTAACAATTTAGTAGTGTAAGTAATATAAATAGGGTATATGTATGTATTTATGTATGAACATAAAAATTAAACAACATGCTTGTTCTAAGCTGTACTAATTAAAGTATATAACAATATATATATATATATAATATTTTTATAATATTTATTAAATTATATAGGAACATATCAAATATACATTACAAACACTTGATATTGTAAAGTATTAAAACTACACAAATTGTGACAGGCTAATATTTATCGTTTTTAGCTAGTAACTAACTAACAAGTCACATTTTTGAGACAACTAGTGTAAAATGTAATGTAAATTAATGTAAAAATCCATTTCTGTAAGTATACAGCAATTTAAGGTGCTTTACATATATTAATAGCTATATAAATATTAATATTTTCTTTGCTTTCATTATCATAGCTGTATCCTAAAGTTCTGTGGTACAAATGCAACACGTTATTAAATCTGGTTGTATATCAAATAACAGCATTCTAGTACACGAAGCACAGTTTAATACAGAAGTTATTAAATCTGTAAAACACGATGATTTAATATCAACAAACCGGATTTTAACATCACAGCTGTCAAGAAAGAACAGGCCTGAGTTACTAAAAATATATCAAAATATATCTTAATACTACACACAGCTGATGAGGACATTAGTTATCGATAACCTACATTAATACGAGATTAAATCTGAATTAAACACAATCACTGACATGCCATATTTCAGATGAAATCGAATCGGTTTTTGGGATGTTTACATTACGGCTAGCTGTTAGCTATTAGCCTGCTCAACACAGCAGCTCAATACACCTGTCACCATTCAACAGGGTGTTTACCTGTCAAAATAACCTCGCTTTTACCTGACACTGAAACGAAGTTGCTGTAGGACTCGTGTTATTACTCTCCAAATGACCCAGACTTGAGCTACTAGCATGCAAACTCAAAGTAGCATTAGAATCCATTGAATAACACGGGCGATGCTAGCAAGCTAATCCAGTGAGCTAACGGCTAGTTTTCGCGCAGCTGTCAGTCGTGTTTTCACCTCAGGAGTCCGGAGTGGTGAATCCCGTCATCCCGGCGAGCATCTGGAGCTCCACATACAGACACAACAAAAACACACACCGCCTCTTTTACTGTGTGTATGTGTGTGTGAATGTGTGTGTGTGTGTGTGTGTATCCTGCTCTTTTCCGAGTATTACCCAGCATGCATCATGGGCTGTGGTGTGGCACTTCTGGATTCTGACGTGTGTGGATTGGATGAAGATTATTTGGAGGATTTATTTGTTTATTATTGACCATATAGTAATGTCGAACAACTTGGCATCATCAAAACATCTTCACAGTACGATAACAGGTGCGAAAATGAACAAATTACACTCAAAATATGACTTTTGCTGCTTGTTTGAACTATTTATTTAAAATGAGTTGAACCAACACAACTCTTAAGGGTTTTTTGGGGAACAACTTAATTGTTTTGTGTTCAATCCACTTAAATTTGTAAAAAAAAAAAAAAAACTATTAAGTTAACCTAATTTGTGTTTGGACGACATGAAGGAGTTGTATGAAATCCTGCATTTCTTTATAGTGTACATACATAAATGATAACATTACTGTATATAAAGATAAAGTATATTAAATATTAAATAACTAAATATAATAAAATAAATGAAAGGGGCTTTTTCTGTAGTTTATATATATTTATATATTTATCTAATCCAAAATTCAGTCTAAAGGAATTTATTCTAATCAGTTTTATTAATGTATTCTTTATAAGTAAATTATTATTATTATTATTATTATTATTATTATTATTATTATTATTATTATCATTTATTCATTCATTCATTCATTTTCTTTTTGGCTTAGTCCCTTTATTAATCAGGGGTCGCCACAGCGGAATGAACCGCCAACTTATCCAGCATATGTTTTACACAGCGGATGCCCTTCTAGCTGCAACCCATCACTGGGAAACACCCATATACTCTTACATTCACACACATACACTACGGACAATTTAGCTTACCCAATTCACCTATACCACATGTGTTTGGGGAAACCGGAGCACCCGGAGGAAACCCACACGAACGCAGACAGAACATGAAAACTCCACACAGCTTCTCAAACCAGCGACCTTCTTGCTGTGAGGCGAACATGCTACCCACTGCGCCACCGTGCTGCCCATTATTATTATGGTTATTATTAATCTATTTTTAAAAAACATTGTTTCTTAGTGGGAAAAGTGTTGTTGATATCATACATCACTGATAATAAATATTATAATACAATTTGTTTTTCGATATTTGTTATTTTAGTCAAAAAAATTCTATTCATATTATTATTTTTATTAATAATCTACTTAAAAAAACTTCTTTCAACTTTTGAAACTATTTCATTCATTCATTTTCCTTCAGCTTAATCCATTTATTCATCAGGGGTCATCCAATGAACTGCCAACCATTTCAGGATATGTTTTACGCGGATGCCCTTCCAACTGCAACCCAGTACTGGGAAACACCCATACACACTTATTCACACACACACTCATATACTACGTTCAATTTAGCTTACCCAATTCCCCTATAGCGCATGTGTTTGGACTGTGAGCTAAACCGGAGCACCTGGAGGAAACCCATGCCAACATAGGGAGAACATGCAAACTCCACACAGAAATGCCAACTGGCCCAGCCGGGACTCAAACCAGCGACCTTCTTTCTGTGAGGCGGCAGTGCTAACCACTAAGCCACTGTGTCGCCTATTTAAAACTAAACTATGGGTAAATTGTTAATTACCAGATGTTTGAAGTTTTTGCTTTACTTGCTAAAAATCAACAGATGGTCAACAAGCACCACTGCGTTAACATCTAACATTATCACATCAACACAAAAACTCTATTAATATATTTTTGCACAGCAGCTATTGAAAAAAGCCAGGCTCATTCTTTGGATGAAAGCCATATAGAAGAGCACATTTCCATGCACTGAAAGAGAAACCATAGAGAAGCAGCTCGACTACAGAGACTCAATCCTGAGGAAGTAAAGCGGGAGATAAGAAAACCAGCAGGAAGCGGTTAAGCACACAACATGCCGGAAGAAGACAAGACAAAAGAGCACAACTCACCCAGCCAGAACTGATCAGAAAGTTTGAATTGAACATTTACTGAAGTAAATGTTTCCCTAACAAGCCGTATAACTAAATTTATCTCATGTATTCCTACACCTTTTCCAAAGTCATATTTACTCTGCAAAAAATGTTTATGTTATGTGTAATCCAAATATCTAATAATTCTTAAATCAAGAAGCATTTTCTAGACAAGCACAAAAATATTAAGATGCATATGCCAAAATTAAGTGTTTTCCTTAAAGGGCACCTATGGTGAAAAATGTTCTTTTAAAGCTGTTTGGACAGACATACGTGTAGGTATAGTGTATAGACTGTCATAATGGGGTGATATAAACACACCCAGTCCTTTTTTTTCAATTTAACAACATAAAAACGGTGGACCAATTGGAGCGGTTTTGAGACCGACCGCAACTTGACGCGCCCACCGAATTGATTGACAGCTGCGTATTAACATGTTTCCGTAGTAACGTTCATAATCATATCAACAAAACAGGACGTGCGCGAAGCAACAGGAAAAAAGGTCTGTTCAGTTTGCTAGGATCATCAATCATCATCAAATGTGATCAAGAGTGAGTTTGACAAGTTTAAAATCTTTTAAAACAGTGCATGTGTAATGAATTACAGCGATTTACTTCAGATTTACTTCATCAGCACAGCCGCGTGTCAGAACAATTATAAAAGAAGACGCTTCAATCCCGGATTGTGGACGTTCAATCAGGTTTATTTTGTACATTAACATAACAGATATCCATACAGCAGTGGATATTAACCTGTATCCTGTCACATTTGCGTGGAAAAAGAGTGCAAAGCTAAACGAGCGCGCTGTCTGTGTGTGTGCGTGTCTGCGCTGTGTGTGTGTGCGTGAACTTTGTAACGACATTGTGTGTGACTCATTGCTGCAACTCCACAACAAATGCATCAAATACTGATTTGAATAAAGTCAAATAAATTTCTTACCGTAGTATTTCTCACAAACGTTACGTGAGATCTGCTTCCTGTTGTCTGACGCAGCCGTGGGCGGAGATTATTCAATTCAATTCAATTCAATTCATCTTTATTTGTATAGCGCTTATACAATGTAGATTGTGTCAAAGCAGCTTCACATGGAAGATTATAGTGAATTGAAACAGTGTCAGTTCAGTTTTCAGAGATTAAGTTCAGTTCAGTTTAGCTCAGTTCAGTGTGGGTTAATAATCACTACTCAGAGTCCAAACACTGAAGAGCAAATCCATCGATGCGCAGCTCTACAGATCCCGAACCATGCAAGCCAGTGGCGACAGCGGCGAGGAAAAAACTTCAACAATTGGCGTAAGTGAAGATTTTAAAAAACCTCGAGAGAAACCAGGCTCAGTTGGGCACGACCATGGCCAAACGTCTTGTGCAGAGCTGCAGTATAGGCGCAGGAAGCTGGACCTCAGCAAAGACTCGTCTGTCCTTGGAGCATCACAGGAATCAGTCTCATGCTCTCACTCCATGATGACCACCACAGCAGCTGCTCAGGATACGGCCTGGTCCAGAAACCTTGGGATCATCTCGTTGCTGGTCTCGGATCACGTCAGTGGCACTGCATAGTCTGAGGGCCTCGGGATGAGTACCCCCAGGTGGAAATACAGAATAAAGAGAATAATCAGCGTAGCTGCTGTTCATAGTGTATATAAACGAGAACCAAAATCATGTGTGGGGCACATCATGCGTCATAGCGCTATGTACTGCACTGAGTGTATGCTTTGCTAAAAAGATAGGTCTTTAATCTAGTTTTGAAGAGCGAGAGTGTGTCTGAGCCTCGGACATTATCAGGAAGGCTATTCCAGAGTTTAGGGGCCATAAATGAGAAGGCTCGGCCTCCTTTACTTGACTTTGATATTCTAGGTACTACCAGAAGCCCTGAGTTTTGAGATCGTAAAGAGCAGAATACTCATAAGCAGGAGCTAGATTATTTAAAGCTTTATAGGTATGGAGTAATATTTTAAATTCAATACGAAACTTAACAGACAGCCAGTGTAAGGAGGATAAAATTGGGGTGATATGATCATATTTTCTAGACCTGGTAAGAACTCTGGCAGCTGCATTTTGCACTAGCTGGAGTTTGTTAATAGAGGATGCTGGGCAACCAGCAAACAGAGCATTACAGTAGTCTAGCCTAGAAGTCATGAAAGCATAGACTAGCTTTTCTGCATCTGATATAGATAGCATACTTCGCAATTTAGCGATATTTCTTAGATGAAAGAAAGCAGTTTTTGTGACATGGGATATATGATTTTTGAAAGTTAAATTGCTGTCTAATATGACACCCAGATCTTTTATAGTAGAGCTAACGCTAACTTTGTATCCCTCTAGTTGCAGGTCCAGTTGTGAGAACTGCTGTGTACAGGATTTAGGCCCAATAAGTAATAATTCTGTTTTGTCTGAGTTTTAAAGAAGGAAATTGTTGGTCATCCAGTCTTTAACATCTTTGATACACTCGGTTATCTTAGACAGTTCATCTCATTAGGTTTAGTTAAAATGTATAATTGAGTATCGTCTGCATAGCAGTGAAAGCTGATCCCGTGTTTTCTAATAATGTCTAATAATGATTAAGGCACGCTGACAGGGTGAAGGACTAGCCTTAAAGGCGCAGTACACAAAAACCGCTACCTGCTGCTCAAAGCTATAAATTAGTAACTTATGAAAGGTTTAATAAAAAATCTGATGGGTGTTTCGAGCTGAAACTTTACAGACACATTCTGGAGACACAAAAGACTTATCTTAAATCTGGAAAAAGTGGTAACCTAGGTGCCCTTGAAAACAAGCAAAATAATCTGGTCACACTTTATTTTGATGGTCCGTTAGTTGAATTTAAGATACATTGCAACTAATTCTCAGTAGATTATAAGTAGGTTGTTAGGATGGGGTTAGGGTTGGGGTTAGGGTTAGGGTTAGTGTAAGTTGACGTGTACTTGCAAAGTTTTTTATAGTCAGTTAAATGTCTGTTGAAGGATTGTTAAATGTCAGTGTCAACAGATATTAAACTGAGAGTCTACTAATACTCAAATGGACCATCAAAATAAAATGTTACCAATAATCTTGTTTTCACTTTAAAATAACCACCACTGGGAGATTATTTAGCTTGTTTTAAGAAAAAAAAAATAAATTTAATTTTGACTTCTTTCTAAAAACAAGACAATATTTTTTACTTATCTAGAAGAAAATGCTTCTTGATTTAAGAATTTTTAAATATTTGGATTAGAAACAAGACAAAAACCAAGTAACCAAGTAAGTAAGAAAAGCATTTTTTGGAGTGTGAGCACTTTTGAAGCACTTTCTAGGTGCATTTTTTACTTTTTCAATTGTTTCAAATGGCTTTTGCATAAATATACATATTGTGGGGCGTCATGGTGGTGCAGTGGGTAGCACAATCGCCTCACAGCAAGAAGGTTGCTTATTCGAGCTTAGGCTGGGTGAGTTGGCGTTTCTGTGTGGAGTTTGCATGTTCTCCCTGTGTTGGCGTGGGTTTCCTCCGGTTGCTCCGGTTTCCCGAGAGGGGTCTGGATGCAGGCCTGGTGCAGTGCAATCTGAGCTGCATCCAGTGCTTTTTAATGCGCTCACCTAACCCCATCCCTAACCCTACCCGTCACAGTGACGTCACTCACTCCATTGAGTGCATTGTGTCTGACATTGCATCGCTGAGTGATGCAACATCAGCTTGCATTATAAAGGCTGCATCCAGATACTATTGGGTTTCCCCCACAGTCCAAACACATGCGCTATAGGGGAGTTGAATAAGCTAAATTGGCCTTAGTGTATGTGTGTGAATGAGAGTGTATGGGTGTTTCCCAGTGATGGGTTGCAGCTGGAAGATCATCCGCTGCATAAAACAAATGCTGGATAAGTTGCCGGTTCATTCCGCTGTGGCGACCCCAGAATAATAAAGGGACTAAACCGAAAAGAAAATGAATGAATGAATGTATATTGTGACGAGTCTTCATTCTTCCTGCTTTGGCCGGCCAGTGGGTGAGGCTAAGAGACTCATCTGCAGATTTCTGAACACCTGTTCTCTCCCCTATAAAGCACCGGCAATGTTGGCATGTGGTGTTCCCTTGCACCTGGTTATTTTGCTTTGGTGTTTCGTTTGTTTATGTATCGTTTTGGTTAGCAGTTGATTTTTGTTAGCCCAAGTTTGAGCATTTGTCCTCCTTTAATTTGTCATGGCTTTTGAGCCAAGTCGCGACAATACTCATCACATTATATTAGATAGTATTTGTTTGAATGCTAAACTACAAGGAAAACTTTTGATGCATATATATTACGCTACAAAAACCGTGTAATAAACTGCCAGTACATTTTCTGTTATTTTACAGACTTCTCAAATAAACAGCTACTAAAATCTCAATTAAAAAAATCAGCAAAGGTCACTTTTCAACATCAAGAGCTTTTGGAGGAAAGATCAAGTTCCCATAATGCAATTCAAATGCATAAATGTAAAAAAAAAAAAGTGATTTAAGGACATTTTGTACTATGTAGATACACAGACGCCACAGTTGTCATTTTATGCAAAAGCTAAAAGTTTTATTACTATTTTTTATTCGCTATTTTTATTACTATATTTAGGGTGACATTGTGTCTCAGTGGTTAGCACTGCAAGAAAGTTGCTGGTTCGAGCATTCCTCCGGGTGGTCCGGTTTCCCCCACAGTCCAAACACATGCGCTAGGTGAATTGAATTAACTAAATTGGTCATAGTGTACGATGTGTGTGTGTGAATGAGTGTGTATGGATGTTTTCCAGTACTGGGTTGCAGCTGGAAGGGCATCAGCTTGGTAAAACATAGGCTGGAATAGTTGGCGGTTCATTCTGCTGTGGCGAACCTCCAATTAGCTGAAGGAAAACGAATGAATGAATAAATGAATTACTATATTTATTATGATTACTATTACATATAACATACATATAACTATACCAATTAGAGTGACATATTTTAGTAGCTTCAAGCTCTTTTCCCAAAATCTAAGCACTTTTTAATCCTGGGAAACACTAAATTCAAATTCAATCATTTTCGAGAATTTCCAGGACCTACGAAGCCTGTATATATTTCTACAAGCAATACAATTTCGACAATATCACTCAGCAGTGTGTGTGTGTTCATGCTGCAATCTTCAATGACGACACAATATCATTCATTAGAAGCCTTTATTATTTAAGACATGAATTATGTTAACATGACACACTGCGATTCATAAATACACACACACCAAAAAAGCGAGGAATGCAATGATTTCTCCCTGATTTCATGCTGGTCTGGAGGAAACAGAAGCACCTAAATGGATTTCCTTAAAGATGCACTGCTTAAGTGCACGTCAATGGAATTATAATATCACTATTCTCATAAAACACTCACAAAATCTCCAAATCAACCTGTTTAATTTATCAACACGAGTCTAGAAAATAAATAAATCTCTTTTAATGCGTTTAATCGCTCAGTTGCTTGTTGTGCTTTTATATAAAGACTTCATTTTTATCACTATTTACTGCAACATGTATCATATATCTTCATTTCTGCACCATAAAGTTGATACGATATCAAAACTGGCCTTTCTCAGTGCAATATTGTGCTTGATTTGTTGATATTTTTGTTTTTAGCATGCTTTAATTCAAATATAATTCCTCTAAAAATGAACACAATAAACTGTTATTAAGCAGGTTAGTTATTCTAACATTTAAAAATAAGCTTGCATTTGTTAAGTAGTTAAGTAACCTATCTGCATTCAAGTGGTGATAAAACATCAACACATGAAGGTAGAATAAAATGCTTTTTTTGTGTTTAAAAGCAATGGCTCGGTTCTTTATTTTGATATATACAGTTAAAATTATTAGCCCTCCTATTCAAATTAAATTCTTTTATATATATTTTGCCCAGTTTTTTTTTTAACGGAGAGAAGATTTTTTCAACACATTTCTAAACATAATAGTTTTAATAACTCATCTCTAATAACTGATTTCTTTTCTCTTTGTCATGATGACAGTAAATAATATGTGACTCGATATTCCTCAAGATACTAGTATTCAGCTTAAAGTGACATTTAAAGGCTTACTAGGTTAATTAAGGTAAAGTTAGGGTAATTAGGCAAGTCGTTATATAACAGTGGTTTGTTCTGTAGACAATTATAAACAATATTGCTTAAGGGAGCTGATAATATTGAACTTAAAATGGCTTTAAAATTTTTTAAAACCGGCCGAAATAAAACAAATAAGACTTTCTCCAGAAGAAAAAATATTATCAGACATACTGTGAAGTTTTTTTGCTCTGTTAAACTTCCTTTGGGAAATATCTAAAAAAGAAAAAAAAAGAAAATAAATCACAGGAGGGCGAATAATTCTGACTTCAACTGTAATATTGTCAAATATTTGTAGCAGAAAATATTCTGAGGGCCGTCAAATTTAGGTCAAAATCGTCAAAAATGCAGGCGGTGCTTTTTTAAAATAAATGCTGGTGGAAAAAGAGTTGATATTTTTTAACTAATTATTTGATCATTACTATCATTCCGCTTTGGCAACCCCTGATTAGTAAAGGGGCCGAAAAGAAAATGAATGAATGATCTGTATTACACACTTTAACAAATGCATTGCTTATTGTTCTTAAAGAGACAGTGCACCAAAAAATGCTAATTTCCTCATCATTTCCTCACACTGAAGAGGTTTTAAACTCTTCTGTTGAACACAAAGCAAGATTTTCTGAAGAATGTTGGGGAAAAAACATCCATATACACTGTAAAAAAAAATGTAAAAGTTGACAACTTAAAATTGCAAGGCGACTTGTAGCTTTTTTTTTGAGTTGACTCAAGTACTGCACTTGACTGGATTTAAGTTGAGTTAACTAAAAAAAGCTCGTCATCAAGTTGCCTTTTAATTTTAAGTCGAGTCAACTTTTTTTCTTTAATTAACAGTGTAAAAACAAAGGTAGCATGGTGGCTCAGTGGTTAGCACTGTCGCCTCACAGCAAGATGATCGCTGGTCAGAATCCCGACTGGGTCAGTTGGCATTTCTGTGTGAGTTTGCATGTTCTCCCCGTGTTGGGGTGGGTTTCCTCCGGGTGCTCCTGTTTCCCCCACAGTCCAAACACATGCGCTTTAGGTGAATTGAATAAACTAAATCGGCCATAGTCTAAGAGTGTAGTGCATGCTTGAAGAGTTGGCGGTTCAATCTGCTGTGGTGAGCTCTGAAAAAGAGACTAAGCCAAAGGAAAATGAATGAATGTAGGAACAAAAACACTATAGAAGTCAATGTCTGTTTTATTCCCCAACATATTTAATTTTTGAGTGCACTGTCCCTTTAAAAACCTCAACCTTATAGTAAAGCTATTTTTAAATGTTAAATTTTTCAGACTCCAGCTGATATCCTATGAAGTGAGACGCTCATAAAAATGAAAGCCTCCTCACGGCTGAAGAAGAGCTCCACGTTGATGGTTCTGGAGTTGATCTGGCTGAATGTTCTGCTGGTTTAGAGTCTGTATTGCTGAACATCAGTTGAGTTTGGTGATGGTCAAGCTGCCGCTGATCTGGATGGTGTCGATGGCGTTCAGCGGCATTACGCGGTGGTAAAAGTCGAAGAGTTGATGACCGTCTACAAGCACAAGGAAACGCGGATGCTCACAGTGGATCTCAACCTGCGCAAGAACATCAGAAAACAACATTATGACAGGAGATAGTGGGTATAATATATTTTGAAATCATAATCATGTTACATAATCATTATCAGACTTAATATTCCTGTTATGATGCATAACAGCCACATCCATATCACCCTGCAGCCCAAGAGTGGTTACTCACTGAAGCTAAGCAGGGCTGAGCCTGGTCAGTACCTGCATGGGAGACCACATGGGAAAACTAGGTTGCTGTTGGAAGTGGTGTTAGTGAGCAGCAGGGGGTGCTCAACCTGTGGTTGTGTGATTCTTAATGCCCCAGTAAAAGTGAAGGGGACACTACACTGTCAGTGGGCACCGTCTTTCAGATGAAACGTTAAACTGAGGTCCTGACTCTCTGTGGTCATTAAAAGTCCCATGGCACTTCTCGTAAAGAGTAGGGGTGTAACCCTGGTGTCCTGGCCAAATTCCCTCCATCGGCCCTTACCAATCATGGCCTCCCAATCATCTCCATCCACCGAATTAGTTCTATCACTGTCTCTCCACTCCACCTACTGTATAGTAGGTGTTGTCCTGTGGCTGCCGTCGCATCATCCAAGTGGATGCTGCACACTGGTGGTGATGTGGAAAGACCTCCCTCATGATTGTGAAGTGCTTTGGGTATATGGCCATACACAATAAATACGCTATATAAATACGCACATTACATTCGATAACAGTATGAGAAAAAATAATATATACCGCTGAGCCACCGTGCCGCACAATAATAACATTTCAACTGATTTAACAGCTCCATTAAAGACTACACACTAACATTAACATTATTTCCGTTATGAATGTTCTGTTATTGATATTAATACTATTCGTTGCTGGTATAAAAGATTTTAATAGTGAAAACGAGTTGACATACATGACCCATGATGACCTTTGCCCTAACCTTAACCCAAAACCGACACACTTTCGTAAACATCCAACTCATTCAAAGAAGAAAATGAGCAGAGTAAATTATAGTATTAATTTTATTTAATTACTAGAACTCAGGGCGGCATGGTGGCTCAGTGGTTAACACTGTGGCCTCACAGCAAGAAGGTCACTGGTTCATGTTCCGGCTGGGCCAGTTGCCATTTCTGTGTGGAGTTTGCATGTTCTCCCTGTGTCGGTGTGGGTTCCCTCCAGGTGCTCCGGTTTCCCCCACAGTCCAAACACAGCGCTATAGGTGAATTGATGAACTAAATTGGCTGTAGTGTATGAGCTTGTGTGTGAATGAGTGTGTATGGGTGTTTCCCAGTACTGGGTTGCAGCTGGAAAGGCATCCGCTGTGTATATAAAATATATGCTGGAATAGTTGGCGGTTCATTTCGCTGTGGCGACCCCAGATAAAAAATGGACTAAGCTGAAGGAAAAATGAATGAATGAATAAATGTTGATACTGACCCTGAAGGGCTGCTTTGCGATGAAGGGGAAATACGGTATCGGTCTCTCCTCTTCACCCCATTGGTCAGACACACAGGCGTTTCGCAAGATCTCCCGATCCTCGAAGCGCACACACATATCGAGAGCCACGTCAGCACAGCCGCAAGTCAGACTGATGTCAAAACTGACACAGAGAAAACAGAGAGAGAGACATCAGTTGCAAATGTCACTTTTTATTGGAACTCTTTTGAAAGTGAAAGTGAAAGTCGTGACGTGGTGTGGCGTGATCAGGAAAGTTTTGTTCCTTATATTGATTGGAAAAAAATATATGATTCTAAATAGCTACCAAAATACAAATAAGATAAATAGAAGTTTCATTTAGAATTAGCCATCGTACATATCAAGTAAATACTTTCTTAGTAAGATACAACAAAGATATCAATACAAACCGTTATATTTGTAAGCTACACCTAGAGTCTCTGGTTCATTATTTCCGGGAGTCTCCAAATTTCAGACCCATCTCCCACCACCCTCCCGTTTTGTTATTCCTCCTGGGAAAACTCATGTAATTTCACCCCACCGTCGGTCCTCAGCTTATTAGTACAGTCTGTAATACCCCTGAGTTGGCAACTTTGGTATAGTAGCCAATAGAGTGGAGGAACTATGACGTCACTTTGTAGGCCAATCGGCTGCTAGCATAAAACTGGTTCCCTCGATAAAATCCCCATAGTATTTTCCCATAGGCTTTTCGAAGATTGCAAATAATAAGCTCTGTGTTCAAACACTGTTCATAACACTTACACGTTTTGTCCAACCGAATAATCCTCACACGAAAACATAACTTTTGGATCTTAAATGCAAACGCAAGAATGGAAAAGCTAACATTAGGCTATAAACGGACTACAGCGCCTGGGGGCGCTCGCCTGTGACGTCAGCACCACCCTGCTAACGACAACTCTTCAAGCTTATTTTTTTTGGAAATTTGGTCCATGACAAAGATTTAATCTCTCGGTTTATTATATTAAAATCCACGCTAAATATTATAAACACATGAATATACAAAAACACATATACCTACGTGTCTTTTGGATAGTTTTTTTTACGTGGGAAATGCATTTTGTTTTGCTTTACGATTGTAAAAGTTTTAAAACTGTATGTGTAAATGTGCCTACACAGTATTATCATAAGACATGTTTAAATAAGTGTATCGCTCGCGTGCATACAGCCCGCTTACCTTAGTAAAAGATGACAGAAATGAGGCATGAGGACAAGTCTATCAAATGCCTGCTATCATGAACACAGAACAACATTCAATATTCTTTTTTTTTGTCACGAAGTACAGCGAAAAGCAGCCCATACTGTCACATCTGCTATACATTTTAAGGAGTGTAAATATTGCCGTTATGACAGAGGTAAACGTGTTTAGATGAAGAAAAAAAGCCGACGAAAAAACCTTTGATCAAATGACAGTTAATATGTATGTATTTTTACACATTTATTCACACGTTTGCATTACTGAGAGAAGGAAAGAGACAGGCTGCACTGGTAAGCAGCATCTTCATAATATCGTTTAATTAAAATAAATGATCAACAAATGAATCTGTCTTGACAGTCTTTACAAGTGAAGGCATCTACACAATATCAATTCCTACTTAGAAAAATATTACAAACAATGAAATACTATTCATGAAAATACTTAAATAACAGACAAATCCAAATGCCAAACACAAGCGAGCTGCGCTCCAGACCAGATCAGCTGGATGACGTATAATATCTCCGACACCTGCTGTAGTCCCGTTTAGCAACTTGATAGCAACCGTCTTTTTAAAGAAGCGTAACCGATTTAAAAAATCCAGAGTGTGCTGTAACTGATGTGTTTTATGTCGTAGAATAAAACGTGAAAGTATTTTGAGTTTGTGTTAGCCACGAACCTTATTTAAGCGATTTACTGAAATCCCATTGAAAAAACCCATTGACTCTGGGACGAGGGAACCGGAACTGCTAAAATGCTAAATCGCTTCCGGGTTTTTGCATACAAATTGACGTCATAGTTCCTCCACTCTATTGCAGCAGCCGCCAAAACCTGGTGTTCTGCCGATTTGTCCTACCTTGTCAGACTGTCCTACCTCCCATTCAAAAAGTAGGTAGCACATTGCAATATGCTACCCATCAGATTTTGCTACCAGTGTAATTTTCAATGTGGATTAGTGTGACATGAAGCTGTAATATCGCTAACCCCAACCTCAGAACCATTCAAATACAGCGTTGGTAGCATAATCTGATGGGTAGGATAAAATGTCAGCAAACCGGTCCATAGTACAGTTACTAATACCACAGTACAGATGATAACCCGGTTCTCATCTGTGTTATTTAGGCAAACACACCACCACCACCACAGTTTATTCTGAATTATTAATATTTTTATTTCTTTTTTTATTTGTATTTTTAATTTTATTATTATTATTATTATTCTTTTTTACTTCTACTACAGTTGGGTCTTCATCAGCACTAGATGTTTGGTGTCTGCTTGGTGTGTACAGGCCTTTAGAGGTATGTGTGTTTGTGTGTGAGTGTGAGAGTGTCTTTGCGTGTTGACATAAGCTACCTGTCCGGCTCTGCATTCACAACACCCATGATGGTGATCTTCTTGCCAGGTCTCAGTCCACCACGGATCCCTCCACAGAATGGCACAGCCTGACACACACAACACACACACACACCACGTACACAGTCACATCACATACACAACAACATGCAAATCCAAGAAAAACAGCCTTTGCTTCTGTCTTTACCAGTTTCTGCTCATCTCTCTGCGGTGACTGAAGCTCACCGAATGAACTGCTCAGATTTCTGCTCCTCTGTGATGAGTTAATGAAGCACAGCCAGGATCATAAGAGGCAAAAAACATGATAATTATTACAGACTGCTGAAAAAGCTGATTCACACACGAGTCTTTAGCAAAAAACACACAAAACCATATCCAATATCCAAGCTGCTTTCTTACAATCAAAGAGAATGAGGAGTCGTCAGACTCACAGTGGACAAAAAGTACTGTACAGATATTATTAAATCACTCCTACTGTATATTCATAATCTTTTTAATGTGCAGCATCTTTCAGAGAAAAAAACACCTGTTAGTTTGCTCAAATCTTAGTAAGCTAATGCATATTTATAGCCTGCTCTATTATAATTTTTTTTTCCAAACTGCATTTTATTTTTTTTGTTTGCTTGTGTTTGTTTGTGTGTGTGACTCCATTTCAATCCTTAAATTAAATCGGATTAATCAAAAGAAAAAAATCAAAAAATCTAAATAAAAAAGAAACATACATTGACTTGGCATTTGACAATTTTTGCGACATACAATTTTAAAATTTATGCAAGAGCATTTTTTATGAAATATGAATTATGTTTGTCTCCATCAAATTCAGTTTTATTCATATTTAAAGTAAATCACGTACAAAATGAGTGATATTATCATATTGCGATATTAATTGTGGTAGTCTGTTTAATTATATAAGCGCTATTGTGATTAATACAATACCGGGATTCATTTTCCATCGGCTTGGTCCCTTCTTTCATCAGGGGTCGCCACAGCGGAATGAAACGCCAACTTATCCAGCTTATGTTTTACGCAGCGAATGCCCTTCCAGCTGCAACCCATTACTGGGAAACATCCACACATACACTACGAACAATTTAGCCTACCCAATTCCCCTATAGCGCATGTGTTTGGACTGTGCGGGAAACCGGGGCATCCAGAGCAAACCCACGCCATCATGGGGAGAACATGCAAACTCCACACAGAAATGCCAACTGACCCAGCCGGGACTCGAACCAGCGACCTAATAGTAATTATCAGGCTATTATTATTATTGTTATTATTTTTATAAGCATATTCTACTGTACAAAAGTAATAAGACCAGCTTTAGTTACAATTCCTTTAAGTTAACACAAATTTTAATTTAGGACCGTTGTGGAAACACTGTGTCAATATGTGCCAACAGATTCATTTTATAAACTACTCTTTGGCTTTGCTAGTCAATATAACGCATTAATGTTACGCATTTCAAGTTTTCCTATCATCTCCGGAGTTTGACAGCTTCCCACAGACTTCCACTGTAAGAGGAGCGTCAACATTCTGCTAAACATCTCCTACTAGACCTATATATTTAAAACAACTCATAAAGGGTGAGTAAAACGACGACAATCATTGTTATGGTATTGGTTTCTGCTGTATTATTCCTTGTAAAACAAAACTACGCACAAATTCTCGAGTCAGCTGGTCAAACTTGTTTCCGTGTGTGTGAAGCAGGCTTTCAGAAAACCCACGTGACGTCACTGCTGATAATTTAAATACTCACAAGTTCCTGTCGGACCGCGCTCAAGTCCGCCATGTTTCACGCAGATCCAGCATGGGAAGCCCGGTTCTGCTCGGTTCTGCCTAGTACGAAATCCCTGACACACACGGATCGGTCGGTTCTCATGTGTTTCAGGCGGAGGAACGCAGTGAGACGCGTCCGACCAATCAGCGCGGGACCTGCTGGTTTTGCGTTGTGACGTAGGCACTATGTTAATCCGAGCGCTTGTGTAAAACTAAATAATCAGCTCTAATGACTTTAGTCTTTGTTTATCCTCCTGAGGCTCAAAAATATTTTGGGAATTTATATTTTTAACCTAATTGTAATGTTTGGAGCACATGACTTTAAAATGTAGAGTTTAATAATAATCTGTACTAATCTATATTTTTAATTTTTTTTGTATTTGTTGTAGTTCTGAGTAAACATAATCCCGATTCACGAAATAAAAGTTTTGTTTTGACAAAAACAATATGTGTGTGTGTGTGTGTGTGTGTGTGCATTATATGTATTTATTATGCATATAACACACACACACACACACACACACACACACACACACACACACACACACACACACACACACACACACACACACACACAGTTAGTGGTAATATACTGTATATTTAATGCACACACTCAATCGTCTTTTAAATTATTTGTTTTTTCAATGTGAAATTAAATTGAATTCAAAACAAAAATACTAAATAAACTATTTAGTTTCTTTAATATCATTATTTTATAGTGCTGGGCAAATATTAATCACGATATTACATAATATATATGTGTGTGTGTTGTGTAGGCCTATATTTATTTTTTGCATAAAAAATAAACCCATACATGCATATATTTGAGAAAATATTTGTATTTAGATATACATGCATATGATACAGATTATATAGAAATTTCAATGTCTATGGGATAAAAAAATCTTTGTATCACATATACGTAATAAAATATATATATATATATATATATATATATATATATATATATATATATATATATATATATATATATATATATATATATATCACACATACATATTTTGTCGAAACAAACTTTAATTTTTTATGTGATTAATAGCAGTTAATCTGGAGAAGGGGATCATAGTATTGTGTTGATCTAGCACTGTTGTACTAATGGCTTGTTCCACTGATCCATGATTAGGGGGAGATGCACGTTCACATGGATGTATTAATTACATTGAGATTTTATTTGTTAGACCCACATCATTAAACATATGATAGAACACTACACTGTAAAAAATTCTTAATTTTACGGTTTATTTCCGGCAGATGGAGTGCCATAAAATAACGGCCATTAAGTTACAGACATTTACTGTAAAATAACTTTTAATTTAAATAAATTTAAATTTCTGGTAAATTTCTGTAATTTAATGTCTGTTATTTTACAATACATTTCTGTAATTTAATAGCCGTTATTTTACAGTAAATTTCTGTAATTTAATAGCCGTTATTTTACAATACATTTCTGTAATTTATTGTCTGTTATTTGACAGTAAATTTCTGTAATTTAATGGCCGTTATTTTGCAGTAAATTTCTCTAATTTAATGTTCGTTATTTTACAGTAAATTTCTGTAATTTAATGTTCGTTATTTTACAGTAAATTTCTGTAATTTAATGTCCGTTATTTTACAGTAAATTTCTGTAATTTAATGTTCGTTATTTTACAGTAAATTTCTGTAAACGGCCGTTATTTTACGTTTTTTTTTTCTGGCACCCCAGCTGCTGGAAATAAATTGTAAAATTACGGATTTTTTTTTTACGTGTATCTTATAGCCTATTATTTATAGAAACTTCTATTGATTTTCTTCAAGGAGCCACTTTCTTGGCTGATTGGTTAATTCTACCCCTGACTATATACTGAAAAAAAGTTTTTTATTTATTTAAAAAAATTTTAAGGTTTAATTCAAAATGTAATTTAAGTATTGATGCTATTGTGTGTGTGTCTTTTATAAATACTTTAAATTAATTTGTATATTTTTCTACAATATAGTGAAACATATATTTACATATACAAAAATATTAAAAGTATGCACAAATATATTTTTTAAATATGAACTTTTATTTGACTTTTTTTCCACATTTCTTTCTCATTGAAAGTCAAGAATCATCTCATGCATAGTTACATAAATGAGCCTCCATAAAGTCATCCTGATGACCCAGCACATGTGCAGCATTTAACATCTCAGCAACACATGAACACCGCAGACAGACTCCACAATAAAATATAAGTGAGATGATGATGAGTAATGAATAAAATCAATTTAAACCACATGTACTCTGGCAACTCCAACCTGCAGTTGCGTAAGAGTCAAATTTGTTAACATAAACTAAATGAAAGGAAAGCTGGAGGAAAAAGAGGGAAAGGCTTTCAGACAAACTGAGCTGTCAAACAGTCTGTAACTCATGAATGAAGTATTATATATATTTTACACAGTGTGCTTGTAGTGAGTTTACACATGACTGATAGTCTGTCTATTTAAATCAAGGTGAAGAAGTCCTGATGTGTTGTGTTGTGTCTTTATACAGCAGGTGGCGGAAAAGAGCAACTCAGATTCTGTCACACAGGACATCTTTGTCTGTCTGTCTGTCTAATTTGTTCAATTGTACATGATGTAATTCTGTTAATATGTAAATACTGGTTGCCTCAAATTTTTAAGCTGAATCAAATTAATCTTAGTCTATTGAACTTATATGTTAAACTCACAACAGCTTGAGTAACTTCTAAAATTAAGTTAGAATATGATTAACTTAGTTTAATTAGTTACAATGAATTAAAAACATATGTTGTCATGACCAACTGATCATATAATTTTTACAGTGTAGCTTGCTTTAAACATTTTTTAATAATATTAAGTACAAAATACTGCATTTATAAGGTGTTATGTCACCCTATACAGAAATCTGATATATGCCATTATGCAAATCGCATCTATTACATTCATATTTAGATTTCACATATAGAAAATATAGGTCATATATGCAACATATATATAGAATTATTACCAAAATGGAAGTTTACATGTATTTTTCAACATTGGAATTACATTATATATGGAATTATATATTCATATGGCCCTATACATGTACGAACATGAACATACACTAACACATATATGGTCAGCATAACTGAGTACACCCCATTTTGAAAATGAATATTCAATCCATTCTCAGTGAATATAGGCAATGTATTTTGGTATTCTGTATATTAAACAGCAATATTTATTTAAATAATATTTTTGTCACCATACAATTCAATTCAAGCAAACTGAAAAATAAGTAAACTAGCAGAGGTAAAATGAATGGATATTTATTCATTCATTCATTTTCATTTCGGCTTAGTCCCTTTATTAATCAGGGGTCGCCACAGCGGAATGAACCACCAACTTATCCAGAATATGTTTTACGTGGTCATGCCCAACTGAGCCTGGTTTCTCTCCAGGTTTTTTAAAATCTTCACTTTCAAGTTTTTTCCTCACCTCTGTCGCCACTGGCTTGCATGGTTCGGGATCTGTAGAGCTGCGCATCGATGGATTTGCTCTTCAGTGTTTGGACTCTCAGTAGTGATTATTAACCCACACTGAACTGAGCTAAACTGAACTGAACATAATCTCTGAAAATTTAACTGACTCTGTTTCAATTCACTATATTCTTTCATGTGAAGCTGCTTTGACACAATCTACATTGTAAAATCGCTATACAAATAAAGATGAATTGAATTGAATTAATTAGCATATATTGCCAAATATAACATTTCTATATGGGACAGAACACCTTGTATGAAGTAGACTAAAGTAAAAAATATGAAAATAGTAAATAAAACATAATAATCTCTCTAAAATACTTTTTTAGTTTTCATGTTATCCCAAGACAATTTGATTGTTCTCTTTTTTTTCTACAAATTTAAGTGGATTGAACAAATAAATCTGCCCAAAAGTCTCAAGAATCGTGTTGTTTCCGCTCAATTTAAACAAGTAATCTGAACAAGCAGCAAAAGTCCCCTTTTTGAGAGTTGTACACAACAACACACCGAGTACAAAATGTCCTCTCCGCTCGACCCGCAGTTTAACTTTGTGAAAACCGATCTCTAAACATCTCCCTTCATCCCTCAGACATGTCGCCTTATTCACGTTCATAAGCGTGCCAGTTTTCAGTTTTCTCTGTGAATAGCCGTAAAGTCAACCATAAAGCATGTGAAATGTCACGGTTCACTGTTGTATATGGTGCACGACCGGTTTAAGATCAATAGACTTACAATCCACTAATGTGATACACAGACAAAGACTTTTAACACAATATCTCTCCTTTCTATCTCCTACGCCCTACTACAACACACACACACACACTGACACACACACAGACATCAGGACTCCGGCCAAGCAGTCCTTTTGTTTCCCTCCGCAGTCCAAGTTCAGGGTATTTAAAACACACTGTAAACACACTCGTGCACATGGCAACTGTCGCCATGACGCCATGACAACAAGCCCTTGGCAGCTGGGGTAACTTAATATTTGCCTTGCGTTAGCATAACATTTTCATTATGTAAGCTAGGCAGTGAGGCGGTGCGCGCGCATTGAAGTCGAGAGCAGGCGGTTGCTATGTTGCTGTGTGTTGAGCTGCAACTGTGGCAACAAACCCATGCTGAAGTACTTCCTTAGTTTAGAGGAACATCTGGTGAAAAAAAAACCAATGTCCCCGGGGCGCAATGTGCTCTGAGAACAGGAGAGAGAGAGAAACTCACACACACACATACACAAACACACATGCAAATACATACACATACAAACACACACACATTAATTAATAAGAAATTAATTTCATTTTGTGTGTGTTTTGCATACTTAAACCCACAAATATTTTCTCAGTAAAAATTCCATCACAAAATTAATATTAAAAACGCTTTCGAAAAAAAGCTTTAACCTCTCACACACTTGTGTATTGTGTTTTGTATGTTTTGTACTTGTGTATTGTGTTTTGTACTTGTGTATTGTATTTTATTCTATATTTAATTCTATTCTATATATCTTATAATAATAAATTAATAATAACAATAATAAAATGCTAATTATGTGTTTTTCTGAATGTATTTATGTAATCACTTTATGATTTTTTTCGTTTTTAATATAATCTGCAATGCTCTGGCAATACCAAGTTATATCAAGTATTGCCACGTCATGCCAATAAAGTTTTTTTAATTCATTGAATTAAATAGAGTTGAGTTGAATTTAATTTAATCGAATCAAACTGAATCGAGTCCAGTCCAGTTGAGTTGAGTTGAGTTGAATCGAGTCGATTCAAGCGGAGTCAAATTAAACTGAATAGAGTCGAGTCGGGTCTACTTGAGTTGAGTTGAAATGAATCAAGTTGAGTTGAGTTGAGTTGAATTGAATCGAATTGAGTTGCGATCAAGTTGAGCTGAGTTGAGTTGGGATGAGTTGAGTTGAGTTGAATTTAATTGAATCAAGTTGAGTTGAGGTTGAGTTGAATTGAATCGAATCAAGTTGAGTTGAGTTGAATTGAATGGATTTGAGTTGAGGTAAATTGAGTGAAATTGAGTCGATTCGAGTCGAATGAAATTGAACCGAATCGAATTGAGTTAAGTAGAGTAGAATTAAATTGAATCTAATTGAGTTGAGGTCGAGTTGAGTTGAGTTGAACTGAATTGAGTCGAGTTGAGTAGAATTTAATTGAATCAAGTTGAGTTGAGGTCGAGTTGAGTTGAGTTGAATTGAATCGAATCGAGTTGAGGTTGAGTTGAATTGAATCGAATCGAGTTGAGTTGAGTTGAGTTGAATTGAATGGATTTGAGTTGCGGTTGAGTTGAGGTAAACTGAGTTGAATTGAGTCGAGTTGAGTCGAATGAAATTGAATCGAATCGAATTGAGTTAAGTAGAGTAGAATTAAATTGAATCTAATTGAGTTGAGGTCGAGTTGAGTTGAGTTGAGTTGAGTTGAAATGAATCGAGTCGAGTTGAGTAGAATTAAATTGAATCAAGTTGAGTTGAGGTCGAGTTGAGTTTAGTTGAGTTGAGTTGAAATGAATCGAGTCGAGTTGAGTAGAATTAAATTGAATCAAGTTGAGTTGAGGTCGAGTTGAGTTGAGTTGAATTGAATCGAATCAAGTTGAGTTGAGGTTGAGTTGAATTGAATCGAATCGAGTTGAGTTGAGTTGAATTGAATGGAATTGAGTTGCGGTTGAGTTGACTTGAGGTGAATTGAGTTGAATCGAGTCGAGTTGAGTCGAATGAAATTGAATTGAATCTAATTGGGTTGAGTTAAGTAGAGTAGAATTAAATTGAATCTAATTGGGTTGAGGTTGAGTTGAGTTGAGTTGAGTTGAGTTGAGTTGAATTGAATCGAGTTGAGTTGAGTTGAGTTGAGTTGAGTTGAATTGAATCGAGTTGAGTTGAGTTAAGATGAATTGAATTGAATCGAATTGAGTTGAGTTGAATTGAAGATTGAATAGAAATTGAATAGAGAGAATGAGAGAGAAATGAAGCGGAGCAGATGCATTATGGCCAGACTCCTCATAGCAGTGGCTGCGCTGGACAGATCAGTGTTTAAAAGCCGTTGCTGTGTGTTGGAATCTGACTCACTTTAAAGGGTAATTTGGGGATTGCTTAGTTTGAGGAGAGACTGAATGTCCAAGTGTGTGAGTAAACGCTCCGCTTTTCCCTGTTTATGTTTGTGCGGCCCACACCCATGACTACACCTGTGTGTGTGTGTTCAACACCATCACACCCTATCACTGCATCAAACCACACACACACACACCGCCACCGCCAGCCAACTGAGCAATAGTGATGATGTCACCCTGTGATTTGAGGCTCATGTTTTAAGACCTGTTCTGTTCTGAACTGCTGTGTTCTAATCTAATCTGTAACATTCTGTGCTATTATACGCTCATTTATTAAGTTTTATATGGCACATTCCATTCTGTTATGTTCTAGTTGTCTACTCTTCTATATTTTCAAATATATATTTTCTGTTTATTCTAATTTACGTCTAATCTACTCTATATTCATGTGTTTCTGTTATACTATTGTGTTATACATTCTATTATATGCAATGCCATAAAGCACTACTTTGATCTAATCTATTCTATTTTATTCAATTTTTTTCAGTACTTCTCTATTCTATTCTGTTATTTTATTCTTTTCTATACTTCTCTATTCTATTCTTTTCTATTCTATTCTATTCTATTCTATTCTATTCTATTCAGTACTTCTCTATTCTATTATTTTCCATTCTATTCTATTCAGTACTTTTTTTACAGTTATGCTGTAATTTAGCATGCTATACTCTAGCTCGCTTCTGTTGTGATGTTCTGACTTTATTCCAGACTCAATTCTATAGCCCACTCTATGGTCAATTTGAAAAGGAAGAAGAACTAATTAAGTCACTGAGTATATAGCATGCTGTACTTCGTATTATACATGTGGTTAACTAACAACATTTACTGAGATAAATTCCACAATTATTCTAAAAATAACAGGACAAACGTTAAAAGTCCAGGATTAAGGATTAGAACTACATTACCCACAACCCCACCCTACGCGCTCTGTGACGTCACCCCGCAGGCTTTGTAGGCTGAGCGGCTCTGGAGATCTGTCAGTGCACTCAGACAGCTGGGATCTCCTGCTCACTCCTTACATTACTTTTTTTGACCATTTTATCCGACAAACAGCACGACTGCTGTCATTTTCCCCCGATAATTTCCCGAGTCATTCCAGCTGGAGTTTAATTCACTTTAATTTGCCGCGTTTTTTCTGACAAAAGTCTTATTAGAGGTAAGCTTTGGTTTATTAAAGCAATGTAATGCAGTTCGGGCACATTTTAGATGTTGGCATATGCCTATTATGCAAATGTTTGTGGCACTGAAATGCATCTGCAAGAAATATATATAAGTAAACTACATTTTTAGTCTACGAAATAAATCTGAAATAATCTAAATGTTAAGTTGAATGTCATTAAATATACCTTTCTAAATTATGTAAATGAAGAATTAGCATAGTGTATATCTTCTATTGATCGTGTTGTTTATTCCCATAGATGGATATTAAACATAAAATATAATTGATTTGGCTATATAATATCTGTAGGCTGTTTGTGCACTTTTATTCTGTTCATTTGTTGTGTGTGGTTTGTTAAACTGTGATTGATGGTGCCAGCTTTGATTGATTGATTGACAGCTGTCAGCATAGTTCTCATAATAATGTGCGCTTGTCATCTTTAATAATTCACTTATGATTTCAATTGAGTTCGTGTTTCTGGATCGTGTTTCTGACCTTCATTTGGCTTCATTTCTCGTTCACTGGAGGTTATACATTATTTTAAAATGGAATAAGTGAGCCTTAACAATGCTTTATCACCTCAGTTTGTTCAAATACTTACAAAAACTGTAATATTATATAACTGTGATCACAAACAAACAGCGGAAAATGTAAGTAGCCTATGCAAATTATGGCGCAATAGAAGAAAAATGGCTGTAGTAATATTGTAGGAAAGTTGTTGTGATATTGAATCATTTTTTATACTTTTCATTTAATTCATTTAATGGATGCATATCTGAAATAACAATACAAAGAGCAAAAATTGTCTGCTTTTTACTTTTTTTGTTTAACATGAGATACCCATCTGACCCATAAAGCCCCTTGGGAGAAATTAAAATAAACAAAGAAATGTATAAAATGACTGTTATAGATAAACGGAATACACCTAATAGACCAATTTTAATAGCCAAAATTAATTATTTGAAGTCAATTATGTACGTTAAATTGCTTATTTTTTTTAAATGTGTTCATGAAGTTTAACTTATATGCAATTATTAAATGAAAACTGTTGAGTTGAATTGAATCTGTGCTATCAGTTTAGAATAGAATTGAATAGATTAATACATTTTTCAAATGTTAAATAACACACAAACACAATAGGTTCACCAATAAAAAATACATTGATAAATAAATTAAATATTACCAAATAATGGCCCTATAATGGACTTTTTTATAATATGTAATTTTTTTTACTCTCAGGTTCCAGATTTACTAATATTATCCAAATCTATCAAACCATAAATCAGCGGAAAGCTTATTTAAGATGGAATGATCTTAATTTCCTAAAATCAACCCTTATGGTTGATATTGTGGGTCACATATTTACACTCTACATTTATTTAGTATATTTTAGATCCTTTAAAAAATACCAATCGGACACAAAACACTGTAAAAAGCCATTAGTTGACTTAAAAAGTGAGTAAACACAAAAGTGCTTTTGTCCAAAGCGACTTATAATTGAAGAGGCATTCAGAGATTCAGCAAGAAGAAGCAATACACACAACAAGTGCTGATTAAACAAAGGAACTGTTAGTGCTCAGAGAATTAAGTGCTGGAGTATAAGGAGGGGAGAGTGTTATATATATATATATATATATATACAGTTGAAGTCAGAATTATTGGCCCTTCTGTTTATTTTTTCCCCCTAATTTCTGTTTAACGGAGAGAAGATTTTTTCAACACATTTTTAAACATAATAGCTTTAATAACGCATTTCTAATCACTGATTTATTTTATCTTTGCCATGATGACACAATATTTTACTAGATATTTTTCAAAAACACTTAACTAGGTTAATTAGGTTAACTAGGCAGTTTAGGGTAATTAGGCAAGTTATTGTATAATGATGGTTTGTTCTGTAGATTATCGAAAAATTATATAGCTTTAAGGGGCTGATAATATTGACCTTAAAATGGTCTTTAAAAAATTCAAAACTGCTTTTATTCTAGCCGAAAAAAAAAAAAACTTTCTCTAGAAGAAAAAATATTATCAGACATACTGTGAAAATCTCCTTGCTCTGTTAAACATCATTTGGGAAATATTTAAAAAAGAAAAATCTAATAATTCTGAATTTAACTATATATATATATAAAGAGAGAGAGAGAGAGAGAGAGAGAGAGAGAGAGAGAGAGAAGTGTGTTTTTACAGGTGGATTGTCAAGCCCACTCACCTGTGTGAGGCACACTTCATAAATACACAGTGTGTGTTTTTAGAGATATAGAGTGATTGTAAGAAAGTGTCTAGTGCAAATGTGCAAATACTGCTGTAAGTGTCTGTTAAAGTGTTAGAGAGATGAAAGAGGTGGTTTGCAGGTGGTTTGTCAAGCCCACTCACCTGTGTGAGGCACACTTAGACTGTAAAAAAATGTCTGTGATTTCAGTTGTAAAACTGCTACAGTAATACCTGTAACCTGTTTAACAGTAAGTTTCTTTAATATATACAGTGAACCGTAAATTCACTCTCCCAGAAATTCCTGCATGACACTTCAGTTTTATAGTGAAGTTTTACAAACTAATTTCAAGAGGAGCACGTGATATGATCGACTACAGCTGATCCTTATCGCTAATCATTAGCTAGCCTATCAGATCATTCAAAAACTACTATAAATATCCTGCCTAAACTTCATTCCCTATCTTCGTTTTTGAAACCCCCCCCACCCCCCGCCTCCCATCCTTCCCTTCTTTCTCCTCATTCTATGATTGGGCGACACGGCAGCTCAGTTGCTAGCGCTACTGCCTCGCAGCAGGAGGGCCAAAGGTTCAAGTTCTAATTGAGCCAGTCGGCGCTCCCTGCGCGGAGTTTGCATGTTCTCCCTGTGTTTGCGTGGGTTTTCCCAAGGTCCTCCGGTTTCCTCCCACAGTCTAAAAACATGTACATAAACGAATTGTAATAACAGTCACAAGCACTTAAGGCATACATACTGAATCAATCAGAACCAACATATTAGCCAAAGCATAATCGGGGGCACTCGAGAAATACCTGATCTCGTATCCCTCCTAATGCTCACTGACCAGGCGGGAGCCTTGGGCTCATCTATTTCCGTGCTCAGGGTTCTCTCCCAGGACAGCATGCCAAACCTGCTATTATAGTCGAGTATTATAATCTAAGCGTGAACTCTTGAATGCTTTTTTGTTGACAACTATGGTTGTTTTTAGTTTATTTCTCTTCAGTTTTGCACATTAGGGTTTTATTTTACATCTAATGTTGATTAATATTGTTCATTGCATTGTTGTAATAGTATTTGTGCTACCATGATGGTGTTTAGACACTGAACATCTATATATAATGCTTCATCTCTGCTTGTGGGAAAAGCTGTTTGTGATGAGCTTTGGTTCATCGTATGGCTTCCTCTTCCAAACCTGCTTATGGTTGTGTTTCAGTTTTGTAGATGTTGGTACTTCAAAACATTGCTGTATAACAACAGTTGTTGTTTTTTTTGTTTGACAAAATACGGTAATTTACCTAAAAATGTAGACATTCCTTTTACATTCCCACCATATATTTAACAGTTAAATTCCGGCAAGCACAGCTGCCATTTTTACCATCAGTTTTACGGATTTATTTTTACAGTGCAGATTTAGATTATATTTTAAGGTTGCTGTGTGGTGTGGTGGGGGGAGAAAAGAGGAGGTCGCGCAATAGATTAATCCCAATTCTACTCCTTAGCCTTTCCCCTCGTTTTGCGCATTCCCGTGAAGGGGTAGGGGTGTCCCAATTCTCTTTAGCTTGAAGGCGTAGCGCTAAAGGGAAGGGGTAGATAGTCCTTCGAACGAAGATTTTTTAGGACCACACTCGAAACCAAGGGGTAAGAAAATTTCCCAGAATACACCAGCTACAGCTGCACTCGGAAGTAAGGAGAGCCACAAATTAGTATTTTTTTTGTCATTATTACGAATTTTTACAACAAACAAACAAACACATTTTAACCGTCATTTAAAAAAAAAAAAACGCTAAAATAAAAGCCACTAAATTTTGCGATCTATAATCAATAATCATAACTCCTGTACAGCAGTCTCACAACATTCTGACACTCGATGACACTCGAATAAGAAAAGTCTAATGACTGAGAATGAGCTTTTTACAGTGTCTGCTATAATGTTAATGTTGTTTTTGGTGTGTTTACATGATGAATATGGCCACTGTGTAAATACACAGTATAGTTATGATCTTATTGCCACATTATATCGTTATGAAAACATAATATATGCCTTGCTTCAGTGATTTCCTGAAGATAAATACCAAAAAATAACAGAACTGGAATAACTACAGCAGTCGCGATCATCTGATCTCGTATGAAGCAAGAGATCGGGATGACGTATGATGACGTGTGCTGGTGTTGAAGTGCTGTCCCAATTCTTAGGGGTAAATTTTGAAGCCCTTCCCCTTCACACTCGGTTTTAAGGGCCAAGGGGAAGGGGTACAAAATTAGAAATGGGATTGGGCCTTTATTTCTCAGTCGCCTCTGTCTTGCTTGGTTTGGGGCTTGTGAAGCTGCGCATCGATAGATTTGCTCTTCAGTGTTTGAACTCTCAGCAGTGAATATTAAACCACACTGACCTGAACTAAACTGAACTTCAACTCTGAAAACTGGATAGACACAGTTTCAATTTACTTCAGCTTCTATGTTAAGCTGCTTTTACACAATCTACATTGTAAAAGCGCTATAGAAATAAAGATGAATTAAATTGAATTGAGGTTTTAGGTTTTTACTTGTCATTTGAATGATGCTAGTGAATCTGCAGTTCGGGTGGGAAAGGACAGATCATTCCACCAGTGAGAAACAAATTTTTACTAATAGCTTTTAGCTTTTTGTCTTGTTTCTAGTCCAAATATCTACAAATTCTTAAATCAAGAAGAATTTACTAGACAAGCAAAACATATTGTCTTGTTTTAAGAAATAATATGCCAAAATTAAGTGAGTTTTTCTTTAAAACAAGCAACATAATCTGCCAATGGGGTAAGCAAAATAATATTATGTCAAAAGGAAAAACAAGATTATTTTGCTCACCCCATTGGCAGATTATTTAGCTTGTTTTAAGGAAAAACTGATTTAATATTGGCATATTATTTCTGAAAACAAGACAATATGTTTTGCTTGCCTAGAAAATGCTTCTCGATTTAAGAATTTGTAGATATTTGGACTCAAAACAAGACAAAAATCTAAGTAAGAAAAGCATATTTTGCAGTGTGTCAGCTTTCTGCAGCTTAATCAAAACACAGACTTTCTCTATAGCACTGCTGAAATGCTGCGGTTAAACAAACAAATCGTCTCTATTACACACACAGTAGATGAAGTCAGGCTGCATCGAGAGCACTGGATCTGAGCATCGGCAGTTGTGTGTGTGTGTGTGTGTGTGTGTGTGTGTTATAATAGAGTCTTTGTTGTTTGTCAGTGAAGTCACTCTTTGACTGGAGAGTCTGGTCGGGTGGGTTGATCAGAGCTCAGGCCTAGCGCTGGGCTTTGAGACGCAGCCTGAATCAAGCTCTATGTCCAAAACACTTTCCTCATTTCCAGATCCGTCACTTCAGCTGCTGTTAGCGCTCGCTTTACTGAGGCTGGACTAGAGCGGCATGATATTGTAAAAATCTGACATTGCGATGTTTAGTTTTTCTGCCCTCCTGCATATTTTTTATGTTTTTAATAACTCATCTCTAATAACTGATTTATTTTATCTTTGCCATGATGACAGCACATAATATTTGACTAGATATTTTTCAAGACACTAGTATTCAGCTTAAAGTGACATTTAAAGGCTTAACTAGGTTAAAGTTAGAGTATTTAGGCAAGTCATTATATAATGATGATTTGAACTGTAGACTAGTGGTTCTCAAAGGGAGGGTCGGGACCCCCCTATTATCCATAATCCACAGAAGATAAAAATAGTAATTAATAGAAAACATCAACATCATGCAAATGAAAAGCCACCAGTCCTTCAATCATTTTTTTTTTCATAGGATTGGTGTTTTATGTTAGATTAACAGCACAGCAATAGCATCAGCTGCAGCAGATTGATTTTATAGCAGCAGGTTAAACTTTCTGACACCTTTATTGCAATCAAATGCATTAAAAATAAATACAGGCCACAACTGAACATTGAGGAAGATCTCTGAGTGGTGGATCTCCAAAATCAAATCAAAAATAGACTTTAGCTGAGTTAATATTAGAATTAAACAAATTAATAAATGACTATAGAAATTATATGGCTGTTAGACTGTTGCACTATTTTGTCTTGTCAATATGCTCATGTTTATATAGGCCTATTGTTGTGTGCGCAACGTTTGGATATTTATAACCACCTCAGAAGGTCGTGGGCTGAAAAGTTTGGGAACCCCTGCTGTAGAGACAATCAAAAAAATAAATAAGGGCTAATATTATTGACCTTCAAATAGTTTAAAAAAAATTAAAACTGCTTTTATTCTAGCCAAAATAAAACAAGACTTTCGCCAGACGAAAAAAATATTATAGGAAATCCTGTGAAAAATTCCTTGCTCTGTTAAACATTGTTTGGGAAATATTTGAAAAAGAAAAAACTCACAGGAGGGTGAATAATTCTGACTTCAACCGTACACTCACCGGCCACTTTATTAGGTACACCTGTCCAACTGCTCTATATTGCAAATTTCTCATGAATTGTGTTGAAATAACCCAACATTTTGGTGTATGTAGTTGTGTGTGTGTTACTTTCATTTTTTATGTTTGTTTTTGTTTTTTTTGTTGCTTTGTGACTGTATTTGTTTTGTGTTTGTTGTTATTGAGGCTTAGTTTATGTTTGGTGATTTGTACACTTATAATTGCTGGGTTATTTAATATCAAATAACTTATTTGCCCATTACAAATTGGATGAAAATAAACCAAACTTTTGTGTTAAAAAATTATATTAAATTTATAGCCCAATTTTAAGCCAATGTTTGGGTTTGTCCACATTCTTCCCAAATTTGGGTTGGATTAATAACCCAACTTTTTTAGTGTATGTAATTGTGTGTGTTTCTTACTTTCATTTTTGTTTGTTGTTGTTTTGCTTATTGCTTTGCGACTGTATTTGTTTTGTGTTTATTAGGTACACTTTATTAGGTACACCTGTCCAACTGCTTCTTAATGCAAATTTCTAATGAATTGTTGCTGACCATGTTCATCCCTTTATGACAACAGTGTACCCATCTTCTGATGGCTACTTCAGACTGGTTTCTTGAACATGACAATGAGTTCATTGTAATCAAATGGCCTACACAGTTACCAGATCTCAATCCAATAGAGCACCTTTGGGATGTGGTGGAATGGTAGATTCACATCATAGATGTGCAGCCGACAAATTTGCAGGGACTGCGTGATGCTATCATGTCAATATGGAGCATAATCTCTGAGGAATATTTCCAGTACCTTGTTGAATCCATGCCACAAAGGATTAAGGCAGCTCTGAAGGCAAAAGGGAGTCCAACCCGGTTACTAGTAAGGTGTACCTAATAAAGTGGCCGGCGAGTGTATATGTATGTGTGTGTGTTCAAAAATCACTCATAAATCACAGTTCGTCATTAGCGAGCGTCCCAGTGCATACTTCAAAACTCAGAGAGGTGTGCGCCCTACATCCAATAATACATCACTCAGTGTATACTGGGTTACCATGGAAACAGCGCGCTGTGTTGTAGCTGCCTGGCAAGTGTGCAAATAAATGTCTTCTGTATTTTTCTGAGCAAATGTCTGGCACGTATAGAGGGACGAAGACACACACACACACACACCTCAGGGCTGATGGTATCTGTCCTTAAGACGCATATCTGTCTTTGTGTGCTTGTGTTAGTGTGTGTGTGTGTGTGTGACAGGCAAAAATGAGCTGAGCAGTTTATTCACAGCATGCCGGAGTGTTTCTGTCAGGCGGATGATGAAGTGCTTTAAGCAGGGATCAGATATCTGTGCTGTTTAAGATCGCTTTCTCTCTTTCTGTGGGTCATTCATGCAGACCTGCAGGACCGAGAGCAGACGGATGAGGCCTGGAGATTTGCACTTTTACTATCGGTGGGTTGTTAGTTATGCAATTGCAAAAAAATAGCCATAGTTGGATTTTATGATGTAAATTTTTAGCATGCAATATGTTGTTTGTCTCTGTTGATCTTGCGGTTGTGTATTTTTTTTCTAGTTTTCGAGTGTGCATTTGTTTATTTACACTGTTAAAAGTGATTATTTATGCCTTAAAAGAGACAAGTTGTCTTTACTTAAAAAAAATGAGTAAACCCATTGTAACTTGTAACTGTTTATTAAGTTGGTTCAACTTAATTTGTATGATTATGCACATAGCTCATTTACTTAAAAGTGTTAAGGCAATGAGTTTACTCACTTATTTGAAGTAAATTCGGCTAATAATATATATATTTTACAGTGCAGTCTGTTCATTTCCCCTTGCGTTTATGTTTTATTTGCTTGTTTATGTTTGATGTTTTGTACAAAAAATTGCTGGGTTATTTAAAATCAAACTGGGTCAATTTTGAACACTTTTTTGCTTATTACAAATTGGATAAAAACAAACCAAACTAGTGGGTTATTTTTTTTTTATATTTAATTAATAGCATGGTGGCTCAGTGGTTCGCACTGTCGCCTCACAACTAGAAGGTCGCTGATTTGAGTCCCGGCTGGGCCAGTTGGCATTTCTGTGTGGAGTTTGCATGTTCTCCCCGTGTTGGCGTGGGTTTCCTCCGGGTGCTCCGGTTTCTCCTGCAGTCCAAACACATGCGCTATAGGTGAATTGGATGAACTAAATTGTGTGAATGTGAGAGTGTATGGGTGTTTCCCAGTGCTGGGTTGCAGCTGGAAGGGCATGCGCTGCGTAAAACATATACTGGTATAGTTGGCAATTCATTCCGCTGTGGTGACCCCTGATAAATAAAGGGACTATGCAGAAGCAAAATGAATGAATAAATATTAGTAAATAATAGTTTATAGCCCAATTTTAAACCAATGGTTGGGTTTGTCCATATTTGACCCAAATTTGGGTTTAAATAATTCAACGTTTTTGGTGTATTTGTGTATTTGGTGTATATTGTGTGTGTGTGTGTGTGTGTGTGTATGTACATTTTTATGTTTGTTTGTTTTTGTTTTGTTTGTTGCTTTGGGACTGTATTTGTTTTGTGTCTGTTGTTATTAAGGCTTAGTTTATGTTTGGTGATTTGTACACACTAAAGAAATCGCTGGGTTATTTAAAATCAAATATCTTATTTGCCCATCACAAATTGGGTGAAAATAAACCAAACTGGTGGGTTACATTTTTTTATATTGAATTGAATTTATAGCCCAATTTTAAGCCAATGGTTGGGTTTGTCCATATTCTACCCAAATTTGTGTTGAAATAACCCAGCATTTTGGTGTATGTAGTTGTGTGTGTGTGTGTTACTTTCATCCTAATGTTTGTTTTTGTTTTGTTTGTTGCTTTGTGACTGTATTTGTTTTGTGTTTGTTGTTATTAAGGCTTAGTTTATGTTTGGGGATTTATACACTTAAAAATCGCTGGGTTATTTAAAATCAAATAACCTATTTGCTCATCACAAATTTGTGAAAATAAACCAAACTGGGGGTTTAAAAAAATTCTATTAAATGTATAGCCCATTTTTAAGCCAATGGTTGGGTTTGTCCATATTCCACCCAAATTTGGGTTGGATTAATAACCCAAGGTTTTTGGTGTATGTAGTTGTGTGTGTGTTACTTTCATTTTTTTATGTTTGTTTTTGTTTTGCTTGTTGCTTTGTGACTGTATTTGTTTTGTGTTTGTTGTTATTAAGGCTTAGTTTATGTTTGGGGATTTTGCACACTAAGAATTGCTGAGTTATATAAAATCAAATACCTTGTTTGCCCATCACAAATTGGGTGAAAATAAACCAAACTGGTGGGTTAAGAAATGTTTTATATTAAATTTATAGCCCAATTTTAAGCCAATAGTTGGGTTTGTCCATATTCTACCCAAATTTTGGTTGAAATGACCCAACTTTTTTGGTGTATAGTTGTGTGTGTTTGTTACTTTCGTTTGTTTTTGTTTTGTTTGTTGCTTTGTGACTGTATTTGTTTTGTGTCTGTTGTTATTAAGGCTTAGTTTATGTTTGGTGATTTGTACACACTAAAAAAAAATCGCTGGGTTATTTAAAATCAAATAACTTATTTGCCCATCACAAATTGGGTGAAAATAAACCAAACTGGTGGGTTAAATTTTTTTATATTGAATTGAATTTATAGCCCAATTTTAAGCTAATGGTTGGGTTTGCCCATATTCTACCCAAATTTGTGTTGAAATAACCCAGCATTTTGGTGTATGTAGTTGTGTGTGTGTGTTACTTTCATTTTAATGTTTGTTTTTGTTTTGTTTGTTGCTTTGTATGACTGTATTTGTTTTGTGTTTGTTGTTATTAAGGCTTAGTTTATGTTTGGTGATTTATACACTTAAAAATCGCTGGGTTATTTAAAATCAAATAACCTATTTGCTCATCACAAATTTGTGAAAATAAACCAAACTGGGGGTTTAAAAAAATTCTATTAAATGTATAGCCCATTTTTAAGCCAATGGTTGGGTTTGTCCATATTCCACCCAAATTTGGGTTGGATTAATAACCCAAGGTTTTTGGTGTATGTAGTTGTGTGTGTGTTACTTTCATTTTTTTTATGTTTGTTTTTGCTTTGTTTGTTGCTTTGTGACTGTATTTGTTTTGTGTTTGTTGTTATTAAGGCTTAGTTTATGTTTGGTGATTTGTACACACTAAAAAAAAATCGCTGGGTTATTTAAAATCAAATAACTTATTTGCCCATCACAAATTGGGTGAAAATAAACCAAACTGGTGGGTTAAATTTTTATATTGAATTGAATTTATAGCCCAATTTTAAGCTAATGGTTGGGTTTGCCCATATTCTACCCAAATTTGTGTTGAAATAACCCAGCATTTTGGTGTATGTAGTTGTGTGTGTGTGTTACTTTCATTTTAATGTTTGTTTTTGTTTTGTTTGTTGCTTTGTATGACTGTATTTGTTTTGTGTCTGTTGTTATTAAGGCTTAGTTTATGTTTGGTGATTTGAGATGATGTCTGTTGGATATTTTGTGCTATGCATGTGTTTGTTTCTTGTTTTGGTTTGGTTTAAGTTGCACACTAAGAATTGCTGAGTTATATAAAATCAAATATCTTATTTGCCCATCACAAATTGGGTGAAAATAAACCAAACTGGTGGGTTAAGAAATGTTTTATATTAAATTTATAGCCCAATTTTAAGCCAATAGTTGGGTTTGTCCATATTCTACCCAAATTTTGGTTGAAATGACCCAACTTTTTTGTGCATAGTTGTGTGTGTTTGTTACTTTCGTTTGTTTTTGTTTTGTTTGGTGCTTTGCGACTGTATTTGTTTTGTGTCTGTTGTTATTAAGGCTTAGTTTATGTTTGTGGATTTGAGATGATGTCTGTTGGATATTTTGTGCTATGCATGTGTTTGTTTCTTGTTTTGGTTTGGTTTAAGTTGCGCTCTAAAAACTCCTCATTTGGTCAAATGTGGACAAACACAACAGCGGTATAAAATAATGTCATTTAAATTAGATTTTTATAAATTAACTTAATGTTGGGTAAGGTTTTTCCATATTTGGCCCAACGTTGGGTTAATACAAAGAATGTTTTTAGAGTGTGTGCTGGTGTGTGTTTGTTGTAGTGCACTTCTGTTTGTTTTTGCTTTTGACTTGTGTTTGATTTTTGCTAAAGTGTATTTCATTATACTCATTTCATTTTATTTAACAGTTTTGTTGATTTGTAACTGTGTTTTGTTGGTTAATTTGCTTCCTTGCATTTTAATTTTAATTAGTTTTGCATGTTTCCTTTGCACAGTTGTACTGTATATTGATATATTTGTTGCTTTGCACTTTGCATTCGTGTTTGTTTTTGCATGCCTGTGTTACTCTACATGCAAATTCTGCTTGTATTTACACATTTGCTTTATGCAGTAGTTCTGGTTTTATTTGCTTGTTGTTTTGCATGTGTTTATGTGTGATATTATTTTGTACTTATTTGTGTTTGTGCGTGTATATAAAAAAGCACTGTCATTTGTGGCCGTTGATGTTTTTTTGTGTCAGAAACAGGAATGTATGTCGCCTGCTATTTTTATGTGTGTGGTTTTATTGCGTGTCAGCGTCGACTGACTTTTCGTGTCTGCTTGACCCTGACAGAGCAAAACAACACTGATGCCAACCCACACTGAGAGGAAGCGAAACCATCCCTGTGATATCTGTGCATGACCTCATGTTATTTTTTTATTTTAAAGACCTTATTATTGACATGTGGCGGTTCATTCCGCTGTGCGACCCCTGATTAATAAAGGGACTAAGCGGAGTTTGTCTACCCATAATTTAGTCATCTGACTAAAACGTCCCTTCAAATAATTGATTAAACAATGCTGTAAGTGTGTGTCTTTTTAAATGCAAATGAGCCCCTGCTCTTCTAAAAAGGAGGTGTGGCCTTGCACTTTGGATAACAACAACAAACAAAACATCTACATTTTAAAGCCTTGTTAGTTTAAACCCCTGATATACAGTTTTTTTTGTTTGTTTATTGTCACATACAAGAAAAATACTTTGCATCTCTATCACAGCTTTAGATTTGGTTTCACTTTCATGGCTTTCACTACTCTTCATTCCACCATGATAATAAGCGTTGAATACTTTACTCATCCATCAACATGATTTGCGTAGTCTCGTAGGATGATGAAGACCACATCCTCCATGATTCCACACTCAGTCATGGCCTCATTAAAATACACCTTTGTTTATTGTGAATACACGCCCTCTAGTGGATATACAGTAATTACGTTTTGGTCTTTAAATGAGTGTAGTTTAGCTACAACAGATGATACGCCTCACGTTTTCCACTCAGTTAAAGACGCAATATGTGATCGGCCCATTTGACGTATTTTAGAATTGTAAACATTGCGCACGCCGCCACCGACATTCAGCATCTGTTTGCGTTGCTTATCAATGTATATAAAGCAATGTACAGAGTGGATGCGCCATGAGTGCGGTCTGCTTCAGTTTTTGGATTAGCGTAACCAGCTTTGTTTGTATTCTTATATGTTTGCGCGAATATATTTACATGTACATTTAGTCATTATATAGAATACACTGATAACAATTTCTTGTAGAATCTACTGTAACTTGCTCGCCCTTTCTCAACCAGGTTCCTGTCACACCCATTACATTCAGTCTCTGCTAATGAGCTGATGATCAGACATGGAAATGTGCAGAACTGGTAGACCTCCAGGAACGTGGTTGAGAAACACTGCTGTAAAGCAATTACAGCTAAAATACTGTATTTACATGTACAGCAGCATTTATCTTGCATTTATCTCTTACTGTAAAATATAATTTTCACAATGCAACTTTAAAGTACAGTAACATACCGCATTACTGTCCTACAGTAAAATACAGTTTATAATACAGTTAAATACTGTGTAATTTACAAAAACTATTAAAAGGCAGCAACACTAAAAGCTACAAAGGTGCACAACAACAAAAAAATTTTATATACTGTACATATGCATGTTTAAATTATATACTGTACTCAGCTATAATGCATACATTATACCTTCATACTATATATATATATATGGCGACACGGTGGCGCAGTGGGTAGCACGATCACCTCACAACAAGAAGGTTGCTGGTTCGAGTCCCAGCTGGGTCAGTTGGCATTTCTGTGGAGAGTTTGCATGTTCTCCCCATGTTGGCGTGGGTGTCCTCCGGGTGCTCTGGTTTCCCCCACAGTCCAAACAGATGCGCTATAGGGCAATTAGGTAAGCTAAATTGGCCGTAGTGTATGTGTGTGAATGAATGTGTATGGTTGTTTCCCAGAGATGGGTTGCGGCTGGAAGGGCATCCGCTGCGTAGAACATGTGCTGGATAAGTTGGCGGTTCATTCCGCTGTGGCGACCCCGGATTAATAAAGGGACTGAGCCGACAAGAAAATGAATGTATGAGTGTGAATGCAGGAGTGTACGGGTGTTTACCAGTGTTGAGTTGTGGCTGCGTAAAACATATGCTGGATAAGTTGTCGGTTCATTCCGCTGTGGCGACCCCTGATTAATAAAGGGACTCAGCCGAAAAGAAAATGAATGAATGAATATATATATATATTCACCTCAGTGCAAACAATTATGCGAATAAAAAATAAAAAATAAATAAACGAGTTAATAAAATTACATTTAACATGCATAACTACAAAGCCAATTAGGTGAGGTTACCATTTCTGTGACAATTATAGTTAAGTTAGCTGGAGATGTCTTTATTTTGTCAGTATATCAACCACTTCTTCCAGTCGTTTCTGAATGCGCTTAGTTTCATTTTCAACATATACGTCAGCTGATTTTACATGCTGATTTTAGTGTAGAGTTTGCGTGTTCTCCCCGTGTTGGCGTGGGGTTCCTCCGGGTGCTCCGGTTTCCCTCACAGTCCAAACACATGCGCTATAGGGGAATTAGGTGTACTAAATTGTGCCTAGTGTATGAGTGTGTGTAAATGTGAGAGTGTATTGGTGTTTCCCAGTACTGGGTTGCAGCTGGAAGGGCATCCGCTGCTTAAAACATATGCTGGAATAGTTGGTGGTTCATTCCACTGTGGCGACCTGTGATATAAAAGTGGCTAAGCTGAAGGAAAATGAATGAATATATTGGTGTTGCCGTCTTTTTATATATATTCGCATACTTTTTGTTTGTCTGAGCACACATTTGAGATTGTTGTGCATGCTTTTGTTAGATAATTTTCGTATTTTCATATGTCTGCAGATGTCTCATGGAGAGAGCGTGATGGAGGAGCACTGAGGGGGAAAGTTCATGAAATAAAGAATCGTTCAGACACATTTATTTAGCTGCAGACCAGAACGATGTTGTCTCCCGAAGAGGATCTGCTGAAACCCGTCAAATACGGCGAGCTCATCGTCCTCGGGTAAGTTCACACTCACACGCTTGGTGAATCTTACTAAAGTCGAATTTTGTACTTACTTTTTCTCTCAAGCGTTTGTGTTTGCCATTTAGCTACAACGGCTCCCTCCCAAACGGAGACCGGGGCCGAAGGAAGAGCCGATTCACTCTTTTTAAGAGGCCGAAAGCCAATGGAGTCAAACCCAGCACCGTCCACAGCACATGCAGCGCTCAGACTGCCAGGGTAAAGTTGACCTATTTGCATTTTTACATGCCTTTGAAAGATATTATCACTCATTCATGTGACATATAGTATTTTAAGGGCTTCTGAATAAGCTGAATCTTTATCATTATTCACTGCAAGTGAATGCAACTTACATTTCAGTCTAATACAGGTTTAAAAAAAATAAATAAAAATAAATAAAGCCCCCTGGTTTCATCTTCATCATCTGCTAATGTAGCAGCTGATATTGATTTACACTGAGGAAGGGAGCTGAAGAGGGTTGCTGAAGAACTACTGAGAGATTTCAGCTGCTGTCTGGGCTTTCCCTGCCTTTCTACACCTTCTTTTCTTCATGTGTTCAATACATTTTTCCCCCTGTGTCATTTCATTTTATTACGCAAAGCTAAATTAGCTAACTAATTAGACTTGTTTTCTTTGCATATATGGATTTGTTTGGTTGTTTTCAAGCCAACAGCCCCTTTAGAAATATGTTTTCTGAGAAAAATGGGGACGTGTGCAATACTTATTTCCCCCACTGTATATTCATGATCATCCAGCATGGCGTATATCTTCATGCTGCATGTGGCATAAAACATAATCATCAGCCTCAGTTGACTGTACTGTATAATCCTTTTTATTAGCATTTTACTGCATTGTTTATGCGTTACTCTAAAATGTGCATTGAGATATATGTTAGGAAACACAGCTTGTGACGTCTGTTATTCCTGCATGCTGTAAAACTGATGTTAATATGACGAACAAGCGTGTTGATAACACACATTTGTGTTTCTGCAGGCCATCAGCAAAAAAGACCAACACAGTGTCTCATATACGCTGTCCAGAACACAGACGGTGGTTGTGGAGTACACACACGACAGCACCACCGACATGTTTCAGGTTCGCTTCTTAGTTTTTTCTTCCATCAAATTTTCATTCATTCATTCATTCATTTATTTATTTATTTATTCATTCATTCATTTATTTGTTCGTTCATTAATTAATTAATTAATTAATTAATTAATTAATTCATTCGTTCATTTGTTCATTCATTCATTCATTTATTCATTTATTTGTTCGTTCATTCAATTATTTATTCATTCATTAGTTCATTCATTTATTTATTTATTCATTCATTCATTTGTTCGTTCATTCATTCATTCATTTATTAATTCATTAATTTGTTCATTCATTCATTTATTCAATTATTTGTTCATTCATTCAATTAATTATTTATTCATTCATTCGTTCATTCATTTATTCATTAATTCATTCGTTCATTCATTTATTCATTCATTCATTCGTTCATTCATTTGTTCATTCATTTATTCATTCATTCATTTATTCATTCGTTTATTTATTTGTTCATTCATTCATTTAATTATTCAGTTATTCATTTGTTCATTCATTTATTTATTCATTTATTCATTCATTTGTTCATTCATTCATTTATTCGTTCATTCATTCAATTATTTATTCATTCATTAGTTCATTTATTTATTTATTTATTTATTTATTCGTTCATTCATTTATTCATTCATTTATTCATTCATTTATTTATTAATTCATTCGTTAATTAATTCATTCATTCATTCATTCGTTAATTTGTTCATTCCTTTATATTTATTTATTCATTCATTCATTTAATTATTCATTTGTTCATACATTTATTTATTTATTTATTTATTTATTTATTCATTCGTTCATTTGTTCATTCATTCATTCATTCAATTATTTATTCATTCATTTGTTCATTCATTTATTCATTCATTCGTTCATTCATTTATTTATTCATTCATTCGTTTATTAATTTATTAATTTGTTCATTCATTCATTCGTTCATTTATTTATTTATTCAATTATTCGTTCATTAATTTATTCATTCATTCATTAATTCATTCGTTTATTTATTTGTTCATTCATTCATTTAATTATTCATTTATTCATTTGTTCATTCATTTATTTATTTATTTATTTATTCATTTGTTCATTCATTCATTTATTCGTTCATTCATTCAATTATTTATTCATTCATTAGTTCATTTATTTATTTATTTATTTATTCGTTCATTCATTTATTCATTCATTCATTTATTCATTCATTCGTTAATTAATTCATTCATTCATTCATTCGTTCATTTGTTCATTCCTTTATATTTATTCATTCATTCATTTAATTATTCATTTATTCATTTGTTCATACATTTATTTATTTATTTATTTATTTATTTATTATTCATTAGTTCATTTGTTCATTCATTCATTCATTCAATTATTTATTCATTCATTTGTTCATTCATTCATTTATTTATTCATTCAGTTGTTCATTCATTTATTCATTCATTCGTTCATTTATTCATTCATTTGTTCATTCATTTATTTATGTATTTATTCGTTCGTTCATTCATTCATTCATTTATTCATTCATTCATTCATTCATTCATTCATTCATTCATTTATTTATTCCTTCGATCATTCATTCATTCAATTATTCATTAATTCATTCGTTAATTCATTTATTTATTCATTCAGTCATTCATTTATTTATTCATTCATTCAATTATTCATTCATTCATTCATTCGTTCATTCATTTATTTATTCATTCATTCAGTCATTCATTTATTCATTCATTCATTTATTCATTTGTTTATTCATTCATTCATTCGTTCATTAATTAATTAATTCATTCATTCGTTCATTCATTTATTTGTTCATTCATTCATTCATTCATTCATTCATTTTCCTTCGGCTTAGTCTCCGATTTAGCAAAGGTCACCACAGTGAAATGAACCACCAACTATTCCAGCTTTTGTTTTAAGCAGCGGATGCCCTTCCGCAACCCAGTTCTGGGAAACACCCATACACACATTCACACACACACACACGCACACACGCACACACGCACACGCACACACACACACACACACACACACACACACACACACACACACACACACACACACACACACTCACACACACTCATACATTACAGACAATTTAGTTCACCCATTTCACCTGTAGTGCATGTGTTTGGACTGTGGGGGAAACTGGAGCACCCGGAGGAAACTCACGCCAACACAGGGAGAACATGCAAACTCCACACAAAAATGCCAACTGACCCAGCCGGGACTCAAACCAGCGACCTTCTTGCTGTGAGGCGACAGTGCTAACCACTGAGCCACGGAAATTTCTTTTTTGTGTGAACTATCCTTTTAATATGCCGTTTGAATGACACATGTTTTGCTTTCCTCATTGGTCAAACTCTATTAAGTCCTATTTATTTGTGTGTGTGTGTTTGCAGATCGGCCGCTCCACAGAAAGCCCAATAGATTTTGTGGTGATGGACACGGTGGCGGGCTGTAAAGCTAACAGTAATACGCTGACGTCTCAGAGCACTATATCGCGGTTTGCGTGTCGGATTGTGTGTCAGAGAGCACCACCGTACACTGCGCACATCTATGCTGCAGGATTCGACTCATCTAAAAGCATCTTCCTCGGGGTGAGTCAAACACAGACACAGTGGAGAACCAGTGAATCCGAATTAGTGATTCATGCTAATGAACAAATGAATCAGTAATGAAGAAGTGAGTGAATCAGCTGATGAATCAACTGTTTAAACAAATGAATCTTTAATTGACGTCAATGGAGATTACCAAAAGAAGTTAGCAAAACAAATTAATGTGTTAATGATGTGGCAGAGTTAATGAATCAGTGAATAATGTAACCAAATGAACGAATCAATTAATGAAATGCACTATTGAATGAATTAGGAAACTATTGAATGAACAATTGAATATATTAAAGGATTATTAAATTAAGTTGACCAATTATTGATTTAAGTGAATGAACACATGAATCAGTAATTGAAGTGAATAAATAAATCAATAAATTAATGAATCAAGTGTTTAAACAAATGAATTTTTAAATCAATTGAAGGGACACTAGCAAAAGAAGTGCACAAATGAATGAATCAGTGAATGAAGTGATGAAATAAACGAATCAGTGAATGAAGTGATGAAATGAACAAATCAGTGAATGAAGTGATGAAATGAATGAATCAGTGAATGAAGTGATCCAATTAACAAATCAGTGAATGAAGTTAATGAACAAATTAATCAGTGAATGAAGTGATCAAATGAATGAATCAGTGAATGAAGTGATGAAAGGACAAATCAGTGAATGAAGTGATGAAATGAACAAATCAATGAATGAAGTGATGAAATGAACGAATCAGTGAATGAAGTGATGAAAGGAACGAATCAGTGAATGAAGTGATGAAATGAACGAATCAATGAATGAAGTGATGAAAGGAACGAATCAGTGAATGAAGTGATGAAAGGAACGAATCAGTAATGAAGTAAAGAAATGAACGAATCAGTGAATGAAGTGATGAAATGAACGAATCAGTGAATGAAGTGATGAAATGAACGAATCAGTGAATGAAGTGATGAAATGAACAAATCAGTGAATGAAGTGATGAAATAAACGAATCAGTGAATTAAGTGATGAAATGAATGAATCAGTGAATGAAGTGATCAAATGAATGAATCAGTGAATGAAGTGATCAAATGAACAAATCAGTGAATGAAGTGATGAAATGAACAAATCAGTGAATGAAGTGGTCAAATAAACGAATAAGTGAATGAAGTGATGAAATGAATGAATCAGTTAATGAAGTGATGAAATGAACAAATCAGTGAATGAAGTGATCAAATAAACGAATCAGTGAATGAAGTGATGAAATGAACGAATCAGTGAATGAAGTGATGAAATGAACGAATCAGTGAATGAATTGATGAAATGAACAAATCAGTGAATGAATTGATGAAATGAACGAATAAGTGAATGAAGTGATGAAATGAACAAATCAGTGAATGAAGTGATCAAATAAACGAATCAGTGAATGAAGTGATCAAATAAACGAATCAGTGAATGAAGTGATCAAATAAACGAATCATTAATGAAGTGATGAAATGAACAAATCAGTGAATGAAGTGATGAAATAAACGAATCAGTGAATGAAGTGATGAAATGAACAAATCAGTGAATGAAGTGATGAAGCGAACAAATCAGTGAATGAAGTGATCAAATAAACGAATCAGTAATGAAATGATGAAATGAATAAATCAGTGAATGAAGTGGTGAAATGAACGAATCAGCGAATGAAGTGCACAAATGAATGAATTAGTAAACAAGTTGAACAACGAACGAATCAGCAAATTAAATGCACAAACGAACAAATCAGTGAACAAATAAATGAATCAGTGAATGAAGTGCACAAATGAACGAATCAGTGAACAAAGTTCATGAACAAATGAATCAGTGAATGAAGTCCATGAGCGAACAAATCAGTAAATAAAGTGCACAAATTAACGAATCAGTGAACGAAGTGCACAAATGAACAAACCAGTTACATTATTTTCCCTCCGTCCTCAGGAGAAAGCAGCGAAGTGGTGGTGCTCTGATAGTCAGATGGACGGACTGACCACGAATGGTGTGTTAGTGATGCGACCGCGCCACGGATTCACCTGCGAGTCCAAACCGGGACCCTGGAGAGAGATTTCAGTCTGTGGAAACGTCTTCACGCTCAGAGAGACGCGCTCCGCTCAGAAACGCGGCAAACTGGTGAGATTATGCCCCTTTTTATAAGATGTAAAACAAGTTTCTGACGTGCCTAGAGTGTGTGTGTGAAGCTTCAGCTCAGAATACCATACAAATAATGATTTATAACTCTGAAACGGACCCTTTTAGGCTTTGATCCTAATTGTGCCGTTTAAATTCGCTTTAAATTCAAATGAGACTGTGCTCTTTTTAAAAGGGGGCGGAGCTATAAATGCCTGTGTGTCAGCATAATGGCAGATTCAAAAACAGACTATGCTAATGAGGTAGAGGTGGTGACTAGTGGGCGGGGCTTCCCCTCTGATGACTCATACAAAAAGAGAATGTCAATCAAAGTGTTTCTGTTTTTATCAAGTGTGATTATCAAAAATAAAATTATAAATTTTTACCACTAGTAGCTGGATATATTCACACACTGTCATGACACAACTCCTATAAAAGTGATTTTTGCATAATAGGTCCCCTTTAAATAAGAAATAATTACACTACTACATTACATTACACTACACCAAAACCCATTGAAGTAAATAATGCACATCTGTTAGTAATTTTCGATTAATTGAATAATACTGGACTCAATTATTCCACTTATATTACAGTTCCTCATCTAAACACACTGTTTGTCAAGTATTTTGTCACGATTAATGGAAATACTTCAGCTGAATAACCACACACCTTAGAATGTTCATCAGCCAATCAGAATCAAGCATTAAGCAGCCCCATTTATTTAATTTAATTTAATAAAATTTTTATTTTACTGTTTTATGTAAATTTATTGCTTTATAATATTGCTTTATATTATATTATATTTAGTGCTGTCAAATGATTAATCACGGTTAATCGTATCCAAGATAAAAGTATGTATTTACATAATATATACATGTGCACTGTGTATGTTTTTGTATGTATGTATAAATACACAGATATAATGTACAAAATATAAAAATATATATATTTATATTTTTATATAATTTGATTTATATATACAGTTGAAGTCAGAATTATTCGCCCCCTTTTGAATTTTTTTTTCTTTTTTAAATATTTCGCAAATGATGTTTAACAGAGCAAGGAAATGTTCACAGTATGTCTGATAATATTTTTTCTTCTGGAGAAAGTCTTATTTGTTTTATTTCAACTAGAATAAAAGCAGTTTTTAATTTTTTAAAAGCCATTTTAAGGACAAAATTATTAGCCCCTTTAAGCTATATATTTTTTCGATAGTCTACAGAACAAACCATCGTTATACAATAACTTGCCTAATTACCCTAACCTGCCTAGTTAACCTAATTAACCTAGTTAAGCCTTTAAATGTCACTTTAAGCTGTATAGAAGTGTCTTAAAAATATCTAGTCAAATATTATTTACTGTCATCATGGCAAAGATAAAATAAATCAGTTATTAGAGATGAGTTATTAAAACTATTATGACTAGAAATGTGTTGAAGAAGTCTTCTCTCTGTTAAACAGAAATTGGGGAAAAAATAAACAGGGGGCTAATAATTCTGACTTTAACTGTAAATATTTATTTATATTTTAATATCTAATAAATATCTAATCTCTAATATCTAATAAACATATTTATATATTTAATACATAAATATAAACAAGTATTCTATACAATATAGTCATGCATATATTTATATACACAAAAATATAGACAGTACGCACAAATATATAGGTTTTATTACAAATATGTAACTTTAATTTGATGTGACTAATCATTTGACAGCACTAATTATATTATATTATATTATATTATATTATATTATATTATATTATATTATATTATATTATATTATATTATATTATATTATATTATATTATATTATATTATATTATATTATATTATGTTATATTATATTATATTATGACAGCAAGAAGGTTGCTGGTTCGAGTCCCGGCTGGTTCAGTTGGCAATTCTGTATGGAGTTTGCATGTTTTCCCCGTGTTGGTGTGGGTTTCCTCTGGGTGCTCCGGTTTCCCCTACAGTCCAAACACATGCGCTATAGGGGAATTGATTAAGCTAAATTGTCCATAGTGTGTGTGTGTGTGTGTGTGTGTATGAGAGTGTATGGGTGTTTCCCAGTGATGGGTTGCGGCTGGAAGGGCATCCGCTCCGTAAAACATATGCTGAATAAGTTGGCGGTTCATTCCACTGTGGCGAGCTGATTAATAAAGGGACTAAGCCGAAAAGAAAATGAATGAATGAATGAATAAATATTATATTATATTATATTATATTATATTTTTCATTCATTTATTCATTTCCTTTTCGGCTTATTCCCTTTATTAATTAGCTCGCCACAGTGGAATGAACCGCCAACTTATCCAGCATATGTTTTACGCAGCGGATGCCCTTCCAGCTGCAACCCAACTATGGGAAACACCCATACACTCTTACATTCACACACACACACTCATACACTACGGCCAATTTAGCTTACCCAATTCCCCTATAGCGCATGTGTTTGGAGAACATGCAAACTCCACACAGAAACGCCAAATGACCCAGCTGAGACTCGAACCAGCGACCTTCTTGCAGTGGCAGTAAGTGGTCGGCTCACTATTGATTCTCAAAAGTAATAAATGAATCTTTTTTTCAAATCAGGAGCCAAATAGAATCGAATCAAGAGCTTGTGAATTAGAATCAAATTGAATCAGTCCGTCTGAATCTCTAACAGCGTCCTCAGTGAACAGCACACAGTAGAGCATGAGGAGCTGCAGTAAAAGGCAGAGGAACGAGGTCAGAGCTTTGCCATGGCGACACTGCGGCGACACACAGATAAACATTAGTGTGACATTTCCTTGTTTTGTTACCCAAACATCACCATGACAACAAAATTCCCATCATCCTTATCAGGAATCACACACACACACACACACACACACACACACACACACACACACAGAGCAGGAGCGCTGTGCATTTTTGCAGTGTGAATAAGAATGTGTGTGTTTATTCATCTCTTCAATCAGCGAGCGCCCACTGACACTAAATCAACACACGGCTTGCTTCTTGTGTCCTGTGTGTGTGTGTGTGTGTTTGTATGTGTTTGTGTGTGTGTGTATCTGTTTGTCCACTTTTGTGTGTGTGTCTGTCTGTTTCTTCGTGTGTGTCTGCTTGTGTATGCATGTGTGTGTGTGTTTGTGTGCATCTGTGTGTGTGTCTCTGTGTGTATGTGAAACAAAGACTGTGTTTGTGTGTTTGAGTATGCACGTGTGTGTGCATGTGTGCTTGTTCGTGTTTGTGTGCATCTGGATGTGTGTGTGTGTATGTGTGTGTGCGTGTGTGTATGCGTGTGTGTGTTTGTGTTTTTGTTTGTCTGGATGTGTATTTGCATGTGTGTACATCTGTGTGTATGCATGTGAGTGTGTGTGTGTGTGTGTGTGCATGTGTGTCTGCGTATGTGTATGTGCGTGTGTGTGTTTCTCTGCGTCTGCATGTGTGTTTGCGTGTGTGTGTGTGTGTGTGTGTGCGCGTGTGTGTGCGTATGTACGTGTGTGTGTGTTTCTCTGTGTTTGCATGTGTGTGTGTGTGTGTTTCTCTTTCTGCATGTGTATGTGTGTATGTGTGTGTGTGTTTCTTTGTGTCTGCATGTGTGTGTGTGTGTGTATGTGTGTGTGTTTATGTGCATCTGTGTGTGTGTGTGTGTGCTTGTGTGTTTCTGTGTGTTTGCATGTATATGTGAGTGTGTGCATCTGTGTGTGTGTGAGTGTGTGTATTTGTGTGTGTTTCTGTTTGTGTTTCTGTGTGTCTGCATGTGTGTGTGTCTGAATGTGTTTGTTTGTATGTGCATGCATCTGTGTGTGTGTGCATTTGTATGTTTCTGTGTCTGCATGTCTATGTGTTTGTGTGTGTGTGTGTGTGTGTGTTTGTGTGTGTGTGTGTGTGTGTGTGATTTGACTCCCGCCCAGCAGCAGCACAGTTTGTTGTGTTGTTAAAATCCGGTCTCCATGGCGACAGAAGTCCTGTCCGTAACCTCGCCATGCAGCTTTTCCTCTGGATGAACAATGTGTGAGGAGCAGACGGCGTTGTGAAATGACACGCGCTGCTAAACACCAGAACATTTCTCAAGATCTGCACAGCTCACGTTTATAGTCTGTAAAGTTTTACAAGTTTAATGTGTGAAGAAATGAAGACGATAGAAAATTAGGGTTTGGGTGCAGAAAACAGTTTAATTATAAGAGTTTCAAGAGTTCACACTTAGCTGATGATTGATTATGAAGCATGTTTGGCATGCTGTCCCAGGGAGAGAGCCCTGAGCTCATAAGATCCTCGAGCCCGGGGCTCCCTCCCGTTTGCAAGGCGAGAGGGGAGTTTGAGCTCAGGTAGATCTCAAGAACTCCCCTGCTGTAGTAGCTAATGAACAGATAGTGATTGCTCTTAGAAGATAACTACTTACTAGGAGCATGTCTATGATGCCGATTTGGATTAGTCAATTAACTTAAGTTGCATGTTTTTGAACGGTGGGAGGAAACCGGGGAACCCGGGGGAAACCCACGTGAGCACGGGGAGAACGTGTAAACTCCGCACAGAAACATCGGCTGGCTTGGTAAGGACTAAAACCAGTGACGTTCTTGCTGTGAGGCAACAGTGCTAACCACTGGGTCACCGTGTCACCCATCTAGGAAAGGAGGAGGAGTAGGGGTGGAAGGGGGGATTCCCCAAAACAAAGATGGCTGTTATATAAACCTTAGGGTATTTATAGTGGCTTAGGAGTCGTCTGATTGGTCAATCATAAATTGAATAATGCGAGTCCAGCCGCAAGCAATCATAAGCACCTGATCCTCTCGAAATTAGTTTATAAATAAACTCCACATAGTGCATAGTAACATTCATTCATTCATTTTCTTTTCGGCTTAGTTCCTTTATTCATCTGGTCGCCACAGCGGAATGAACCGCCAACTTATCCAGCATTTGTTTTACGCAGCCCTTCCAGCTGCAACCCATCACTGGGAAACACCCATACACACACACTCATACACTACGGCCAATTTTAGCTTACTATAGCACATGTCTTTGGACTTGTGGGGGAACCCGGAGCACCAAGTTCACAAGTTCAGCAAGAAGATCTCTGGTTCGAGTCCTGGCTGGGTCAGTTGTTCTCCCTGTGTTGGCGTGGGTTTCCTCCGGGTGCTCTGGTTTCCCCCACAGTCCAAACACATGCGCTATAGGGGAATTGAATAAACGAAATTGGCCGTATTGTATGAGTGTGTGTGTGAATGAGTGTACTGGGTTAAAGCTGGAAGGCATTCGCTGCATAAAACATATGCTGTAATAGTTGGCGGTTCATTCTGCTGTGTTAAAAGGAGTTTTTGCACTAACCAGCGCAACAGCGACGTGTAAAATTTTGATTTTAGAAACCGTTTCTATTTCTGCTACGTCGCGGCAAAACAAATCATTAAGCTGAGTGTGAGTGTTTAAATTCTTTGTGCTGCTGTGTATGGTAGTAATGCAGTGTTTGTGATAGCATATGTGTGTGTGTGTGTGTGTGTGTGTGGTGTCTGAAACGGGCTCTTTAAATAGTGTCTGTGGTCTGGACCGGTCTGTGACTCTAGTCTAGATGCGCTCACTGCACATCATTGACTGACTGCTGCTTGAGTTTGAGCTGCTGTGGATTAGAGCGCCATCTAGTGGACATGTACGGTCAATGCGGACTGAATTTTTCAATACTGACAGATCAGTATATTGAAATGCCCGACATATATATATATATATATATATATATATATATATATATATATATATATATATATATATATATATATATATATATATATATATATATATATATATACAGGGAGTGCAGAATTATTAGGCAAATGGGTATTTTGACCACATCATCCTCTTTATGCATGTTATCTTACTCCAAGCTGTATAGGCTCGAAAGCCTACTACCAATTAAGCATATTAGGTGATGTGCATCTCTGTAATGAGAAGGGGTGTGGTCTAATGACATCAACACCCTATATCAGGTGTGCATAATTATTAGGCAACTTCCTTTCCTTTGGCAAAATGGGTCAAAAGAAGGACTTGACAGGCTCCGAAAAGTCAAAAATAGTGAGATATCTTGCAGAGGGATGCAGCACTCTTAAAATTGCCAAGCTTCTGAAGCGTGATCATCGAACAATCAAGCGTTTCATTCAAAATAGTCAACAGGGTCGCAAGAAGCGTCTGGAAAAACCAAGGCGCAAAATAACTGCCCATAAACTGAGAAAAGTCAAGCGTGCAGCTGCCAAGATGCCACTTGCCACCAGTTTTGCCATATTTCAGAGCTGCAACATCACTGGAGTGCCCAAAAGCACAAGGTGTGCAATACTCAGAGACATGGCCAAGGTAAGAAAGGCTGAAAAACGACCACCACTGAACAAGACACACAAGCTGAAACGTCAAGACTGGGCCAAGAAATATCTCAAGACTGATTTTTCTAAGGTTTTATGGACTGATGAAATGAGAGTGAGTCTTGATGGGCCTGTGGCTGGATCGGAAAAGGGCAGAGAGCTCCAGTCCGACTCAGATGCCAGCAAGGTGGAGGTGGAGTACTGGTTTGTGCTGGTATCATCAAAGATGAGCTTGTGGGGCCTTTTCGGCTTGAGGATGGAGTCAAGCTCAACTCCCAGTCCTACTGCCAGTTTCTGGAAAACACCTTCTTCAAGCAGTGGTACAGGAAGAAGTCTGCATCCTTCAAGAAAAACATGATTTTCATGCAGGACAATGCTCCATCACACGCGTCCAAGTACTCCACAGCGTGGCTGGCAAGAAAGGGTCTAAAAGAAGAAAAACTAATGACATGGCCTCCTTGTTCACCTGACTGAACCCATAGAGAACCTGTGGTCCATCATCAAATGTGAGATTTACAAGGAGGGAAAACAGTACACCTCTCTGAACAGTGTCTGGGAGGCTGTGGTTGCTGCTGCACGCAATGTTGATGGTGAACAGATCAAAACACTGACAGAATCCATGGATGGCAGGCTTTTGAGTGTCCTTGCAAAGAAAGGTGGCTATATTGGTCACTGATTTGTTTTTGTTTTGTTTTTGAATGTCAGAAATGTATATTTGTGAATGTTGAGATGTTATACTGGTTTCACTGGTGAAAATAAATCATTGAAATGGGTATATATTTGTTTTTTGTTAAGTTGCCTAATAATTCTGCACAGTAATAGTCACCTGCACACAAAGATATCCTCCTAAAATAGCTCAAACTAAAAACAAACTAAAAACTACTTCCAAAAATATTTAGCTTTGATATTAATGAGTTTTTTGGGTTCATTGAGAACATGGTTGTTGTTTAATAATAAAATTAATCCTCAAAAATACAACTTGCCTAATAATTCTGCACTCCCTGTATATATAATTTTAGCCTTTATGTGAAAATTCTATTATTTTTAAAACATTTCCCAAGACACATTTTTTAAACATGATGACATAATATTTTACTAGTTATTTTGCAAGAAAATAGTAAAAAAAACTAAGGTTAAAGTGCGTTTTAAACTTTAAAGGCTTAACTAGGTTAATTATGTTAACTAGATAGACTAATCTGACTCCATACTAGCTGGCAGATATAAAATGAAAACATACAAACAAACAAAGAAAAACTAACCACAACATCACTGTGTTGTTCTATGTGTGTGTGTGCAGGTTGAACACGAGTGTCACGAGCTGATGGACGGCACTTTAATCGACCTGTGCGGAGCGACACTGCTGTGGCGTTCAGCGGAGGGTCTGTCCAGCACGCCGTCGCTCAAGCAGCTGGAGGAGCTGCGGCGCGAGCTGAACGCGGCCCGGCCCCAGTGTCCCGTCGGCCTGCACACGCTGGCCTTCCCCAGCCTGCAGCGCTCCATCAGGACATCCAGTCTGCAGCACCAGCCCTGGGCGTACCTACGCTGCGGACACGTGCACGGATACCACGCCTGGAGGGGGCGCCGGCGGGTCAGCAAACACGGCTCCACCGAGGAGGAGGACGACGAGGACCAGATGGAGGGGCAGGAGGGCGAGCGGGAGATGATGGAGGGTGAGAGGGAGTGTCCGCTGTGCCGAACGCGAGGCATGTACGTGCCGCTGAAGCTAGGCCGCGAGTCAGGTCTTTATCTGGACGGTGCTCCACCGACGCACGCCTTTAACCCCTGCGGACATGTGTGCTCAGAGAGGACGGCGGCCTTCTGGAGTGACCTGCTGCTGCCGCACGGAGCACACGGCTTTCACAACGCCTGCCCCTTCTGTGTGAGGCCGCTGGCGCGAGACATGAAGTGTGTGAGACTGATCTTTCAGGGGCCGCTGGACTAACTGTGTGTTCGTTTGTGCATCTGAGACTGTGTTTTAAGCTTTTCAGTGCTGATTTTTTTCGACAAGCCGTCAACAGTTTGAAAATACACATTGCAAAAAAGGGGTTTCACACTTGGAGCATATTCATTAGCCTTAGGCCCCGTTTACACTAATGCGTTTTCGTTTTAAAACGCATAAGTTTTGCTACGGTTACGCCATCCGTCCACACTACGCCGGAGTTTTCGAGCCCCGAAAACGGAGCGTTTTGAAAACGGTGAAGAGCCCGTTTTAATACTGAAACGCTGCTGCTCCGTCTCTGTGTGGATGGGGGAAAACGGAGACATCTGAAAACGGAGGCGTGGCTGCTGAGATTCGCTACCTGATTGGGGCTTATGGATCATTGGCTATCCTTCTCTTATTTGTCAAGCCCCTATCACATGACTATAACGCTACCGGAAGACGGCAGACCAGCCTTCACTGTAAACAACAACATGGACACAGAAATGGGAGCGTTGTTTGCACTATTGTCCGTTTCAGGCGCCATTGTGCAGTTAAACTCTGCCTTTTTTTACTACAGCAGCTGCATATATTCGCAAGAGGCAAGCTATTGTTCTAGCACTCGCTAATCGCTCGCGTTTATCGTTCAACCAGCGTTTGTTGACTAACAATCACCAAATGCCGAGCGAGACACATGCTTCCTGTTTATACTTGAACTCGCATGCCCAGAGTGCGCGAATGGTCACGTGATGTACGTTTTTGGTGGAATGGTGTGGACGGAGATATGTTTAGAAATGCTAGATGAAACGCTAGTGTGGACGCGGATCGTTTTTAATAAAAAACGCCGTTTTAAAACGAAAACGCATTAGTGTAAACGGGGCCTTAATGGCTTAAAATACACAATACAAAAAAAGTGCTGCATCCTAATTCCCTCACTTATACCATGTTCTACAAGTATTTACTTTTAGTGAAGAAAAAGTACATGCTTTTGAGTGTGTATCAGAAGATCATGCAAACTTTTGGACAAAAGCGTCTGCCATGTTTGTAGTTTGTTTACACTTTTTCCCTAAGTTTGTAGTTCTAATCCAATTTAGGGTTGGGCGATGTTGACCAATTTAGCATCGTAAATTTAGCATTCTGTTTGCCTTCAAATTGAGCACGTTAACAATACACAATACAAAAAAAGTTTTTTTTACACCTGGAGCATTTTCATTAGTCTTGAAATTGTGCAAATTGACATTGAAAATTGAAAATATGCAATATAAAGGAGGTTTTTACATTAGTTTCTGTTCGTCTTCAAATTGCGCACATTTAAAAAAGCGAACTGAAAAAAATATGCAATACAAAAACAGGTTTTCACATCAGGAACGTTTTCATTAGCCTTCAAACTGTGTAAATTAAAATTGTGAATAGAAAATATGCAATAGAAAAGAGGTCAGCCTTCAATTTACACAATAAAAAAAAATAAAAATTTTACACGAGAAACTTTTCAGAGCAGAGTTAAAATACAGAATACAAAAACAGGTTTTTACACCAGGAACATTTCTGTAAAGCTCAAAATTATGCAAATTAAAATCGTAAATTGAAAATACACAATTAAAAGGTTTTTTTTTTACACTAGTAGCATTTTCGTTAGTCTTCAAATGGTGTAAATTGAAATTGCGAATTTAAAAATGCAATAAAAAAAGGATTTCGCACTATGAACGTTTCAGAGCAGACTGAAATTTGCAAATTGAAAATACACAATACAAAAAAGGGTTTTCACACTAACAATGTTTCCATTAAGTCTTCAGGAAGCACACAGATTTTTACCTGGATTTTCGTGGGAGATATGAAGTGTGTGAGACTGATCTTTCAGGGGCCGCTGGACTGACTGTGTGTTTGTTTGTGCATCTGAGACTGGGTTTGAATATATTCAGTGCTGCTTTTTTTCCGACAAGCCGTCACTTCAGATTCTACAAATTGCACATATGGAAATTACGGATTACACACACACACACACACACACACACACACACACACACACACACACACACACACACACACACACACACACACACACAAAAGAGATTTCCACTATAGGAATGTTTCTGTTAGCCGAAAAAGTGACTTTTCTGAACATTTTTAATAACTCGCCCTGCAGTGCTATACTGTCTGGGTTGGTGTTGTATATTACGCTACAAAAATCTTGTAATAAACTTCCAGTACATTTTCTGTCATTTTACACACTTATTTCTCTAGATATTACTTCTTATAGATTACATTATTTCAAACTACTAAAACGTCACTAAAAGTCACTTTGTTAAACTGTAGAGTTGAATTTTCAACATCAAAAGTCGACGGAGCAGAGATCAACATCCCATAATGCAACTCAACTGTAAATAAACATAAATAAACACTTGCGAATCACAAAATACAGAAACTATTAATTAACAGATATTTTTTACAGTGTACCTTTATTTGTGAAAGTGAAGGAACTATTGATGCCAATAATGGACTTTTATTTTTAAGAGTGTTTGTTGTGCTTTCAGTACTTTACTGTTTGAGGTCTCTGTGCTTGATCTTCCTGCTGCTCGTGCCTTACAAATAACAAACACTGATGCTGTTTATCAGAAAACACGTTAGGAATCTGTGTGAAACACTTTGATGGGTGTGTAAACCTGCTTAATCAGTTCTTCTGCATCACTTTCCTTATCTTTGGGCTGGTTTCAGACCGCAGTATATTATCACCTCAGACAGCCAATGATTTTCATCAGCAGTGAGTTTGAAAGGAGGTTATTATATTATATTATATTATATTATATTATATTATATTATATTATATTATATTATATTATATTATATTATATTATATTATATTATATTATATTATTGTTGTTGCATTTTCTCGGAAATGTTTTTGTATTATTCTCAAGGAATAAAATTACTTCAATAAAAACACCTTTTCGACATTTTTAATTCTAAAATGGTAAAGCAGACATGTAGACTGAACGAATGGATGGATAGGTTGATAAAATGAATGATAGAATGAATGGATGGATGAATGGATAGATGGATGAATGAATATATGAAGGGATATATGGGTGAATGGATAGATGGATGAATGGGTGAATGGATAGATAGAAGAACGAATGGATGGATGGATGAATGAATGATTGGTTGGATTGATGGATAAATGAATGGATAGATGGATGAATGAATATATGAAGGGATATATGGGTGAACGGATAGATGGATGAATGGGTGAATGGATAGATAGAAGAACGAATGGATGGATGGATGGATGGATGAATGATTGGTTAGATTGATGGATAAATGCATGGATAGATGGATGAATGAATATATGAAGGGATATATGGGTGAACGGATAGATGGATGAATGGGTGAATGGATAGATAGAAGAATGAATGGATGGATGAATGAATGGATAGATGGAACAATAGATGGACGAATGATTGGATGAATAGATAGATAGATGTATGGAGGAATGAATGGATAGGTGGATGGATGGATGAATGTATGACTGGTTGGATTGATGGATGAATGAATGGATAGATGAATGAATGAATATATGAAGGAATATATTGGTGAATGGATAGATGGATGAATGGATGGATGAATTGGTGAATGGATAGATAGAAGAACGAATGGATGGATGAATGAATGGATAGATGGAAGAATGAATGGATGAATGAATAGATAGATGGAGGAATGAATGATTGGATGTATGGATGAATGAATGAATAAATGATTGGATGAATGGATTTGTGGATGGATGGAAGAATGGATGAATAAATAAATTAATGAATGATTGGATGAATGAATAGATGGATGAATGAACGATTGGGTGAATGCATAGATGGATGAATAGAATGATGAATAGATGGATACATGAATGGATAGATGGAAGAATGAATACATGATTGGATGAATGGATAGATGGATGAATGAATGAATGAAAAATTGGATGAATGGATGGATGGATGAATAAATGGATAGATGGATGAGTGATTGGATGAATAGATAGATGGATGAATGAATGATTAGATGGATGAATTAATAAATAAATATATAAATGGATGGATGAATAAATAAATGGATAGATGGATAAATGAATGAATAATGGGATGAATGGATAGATGGATGACTGGATAGATAAATAAATAGATGAATGAATGATTGGATGGATGGATCGGTTGATGAATAGATGGATGAATAAATTAATGAATGATTGGATGAATGAATAGATGGATGAATGAACGATTGGGTGAATGCATAGATGGATGAATAGAATGATGAATAGATAGATACATGAATGGATAGATAGAAGAATGAATAAATGATAGGATGAATGGATAGATGAATGAATGAATGAATGAATGAATGAATGAATGAAAAATTGAATGAGATGGATGAATAAATGGATAGATGGATGAATGATTGGATGAATAGATACATGTAGATGGATGAATAAATGATTAGATGGATGAATTAATAAATAAATAAATAAATGGATGGATGAATAAATAAATGGATAGATGGATAAATGAATGAATAATGGGATGAATGGATAGATGGATGACTGGATAGATAAATGAATAGATGAATGAATGATTGGATGGATGGATGGGTTGATGAATAGATGGATAAATAAATGAATGATTGGATAAATGAATAGATGGATGAATGAACGATTGGGTGAATGCATAGATGGATGAATAGAATGATGAATAGATGGATACATGAATGGATAGATAGAAAAATGAATAAATGATTAGATGAATGGATAGATGGATGAATGAATGAATGAATGAATGAATGAAAAATTGGATGAATGGATGGATGGATGAATAAATGGATAGATGGATGAATGATTGGATGAATAGATAGATGGATGAATGAATGATTGGATGGATGGATGAATTAATAAATAAATAAATGGATGGATGAATAAATAAATGGATAGATGGATAAATTAATTGATGAATGTATAATGGGATGACTGGATAGATAAATGAATAGATGGATAAATTATTGGATTATTGAATGGATAGATGAATGAATGATTGGATGGATGGATGAATGGAGGGATGGATGGATGGATGGATGGATTGATGAATGGATAGATAAATAAATTAGAGAATGATTGGATGAATAAATAGATGGATGAATGGATAGATGGATTAATGAATGAATTAATGAATGAATTTATGAATGGATGGATGGATGAACAGACAGATATAATGAATGTGAATAAATTAATGAAATGCAACAGAATAAGCAGACAGAATGAATGACACTGAAGCAATGAAAGAAATGAAAGCGTTAAATCTGAATAAATTATATTCATCATTTGTATGAATGATAAAATTAAATACACAAATATTTTATTACGCAACAAAGAACAATGAAAATCAAAACATGCATAAATAATCATTTAAAAATATATTAAAAGTTCTTATACAATGCATAAAATTCTGATATTTAAAAAAAGTGTAAAAAAAAAAAAGTCATCATCATTACATCATTACATTTACAAAATACAAAAGTAATAATTCTAATATTTAAAGTTATAATCACTTTATATTTTAAATTAGCCTATTAAATTACCCTAAAAACTACAACCCAGTGATTAAAAGGGTTGTGGCTAAGTATAAAGTAGCAATTAACAATGAGTATTTTGGTGCCAAACTTATATATTCATTTTTTCAGCTTAGTCCCTTTATTCATCAGAGTTCGCCACAGCGGAATGAACCGCCAACTATTTTAGCATATGTTTTACACAGAGGATGTCCTTTCAGCTGCAACCCAGTACTGGGAAATACACATTTCCATACACATTCATTCACACACACACACACACACACACACACAAACACTACAGCACCCGGAGGAAACACACGCCAACACGGGGAGAACATCCACACAGAAATGCCAACTGATCGGGACTCGAACCAGCAACCTTCTTGTTATGAGGCGACAGTGCTAACCACTGAGCCAAACTATGATCCTTAAATAATGTTAAAATTTAATCAAATAATAATTCATACATGTTAAGATATTCTAGTGTACAAACTTTTATTACAAGCTCATATTTTAGTCTATGTTTTCTGTAAAACATTAGAAAAAACACGATATTTGCTCATTCTAGTGATCTAAAAATACAGAAAGTTGTATTACATCTTTTTAAAAACTTATATATATGTAATAAAGTGTAATTATTAGCCTGTATACATTTAATATTAATCTGTTAAAGTTTTAAAGTAAAAAAACTGTAGCCTACTGTCATTTATTAGACAAAAAACAAACTGGCCAGCACATTCAACTGTCCTCAGTCACGATTTGGCAATTTCAATAAAAAATAATAATTAAAACATAATAATAATAATAATAATAACAATGAATTCTTCAGAATTTTTCTAACCTCTTTGGTTAAAAAAAAGTACATTTCAATTCCTGATATCAATAATAGCCAAAATCTATTCAAATTAATTTATTATGGCCCGCTTCTGGTGCTTCACACCTTTTTATTGCTCATTTTTATTTCAGGAATAAGGTCCAAGATTTAGAATAAAAGTTACCTGCAATGTTTTCTCTGTTTAAAAACAATACAGTAGTGAAAGAAGACTTCTCTTACATCAGATTACAGTATAGTCCCACTGAAGCAGCACCCGAGAGAGAATTCTGTTTGGTCTTAAAGCCTTTTTCGATGGATTATTTTCATTATTTATGATGGCAGATTCTGGACAGTTCAATAAACGTACAGGACGTCCACTCAGTGGGTTATGTCACGTGACTCGCGTCACATTATTGTGGCTTTGAGGCTCCATGGGATTGGAATTACTGGCCATAGTTATTTAAAATGTCACTTTATTACAGTATATATTAAATATAAATATATTGTATTAATTATATAATAAATATATAATATAATTTTAAATTACATAAGATAATTAGAAGGACAAATTTTGGACCTTTTGGCCGCGGGGGGTGGTTCTTTCGAACCACCCGAACCGCCCCTGGCTACGGGCATGATATTTATGTTAGTGATTAACTTGTTGTAAACATCGAAATGTAAGACCGCATGACAACGAATGATTCATCTTTTAAAGCGTTGACAGCATAAACCGGAAGTATCCGCGTATCGCTCGTAGTGCATTATGGGCCAGCGAACGCTGAGTGTGTATGATATGAGCCCGTCTGTGAGGATGTGAGCGGTAATCTGACGGTATTATGATCGCCAGGAGCTGCTTTATTGCATTTAACAGGTATTTGACATGATAAACACTCGCTGTGATATTTCTGACGGAACCCGAAGCGCTTTAATGGCGCTGAAGCGGATTGTTTATGTTTATGATTAGCGCTCCGGCTAGCAGCAGCAGCAGCAGCAGCTCAATACGTGGAAAAACACAGCACGCCAAGCTGATGAATAAACCGTAAAACCGTCTGAAATAACTCACATTTTTTGTGATAACGTGATTAAATAGACGTGTGAGTGTATGTTATGATGAAGGAGATGCGTTATTAAAGCGACAAGCTGATTGTTTTCGCTTATCAAAGTGATTTAATCATGAATTATTAGTAATAAGTGACTAAATGTCAGGTTGTGCATCTGTTAAATAAGGCGAAGATCTCGTTTGTGTTTACACATGAAGCTAAAACACGTTAATAGTGATTAAAATAAGATGATGAATGAGCTGTTATTTAGGTATATTTACAGAGGATTCATAATAATGTCAATATTTAGTTAAACACTTTCTAGTTAGAAGTCGAGATGAGGGGATTTAAATGAAATGGACTTGATTTGTAGCGTAATGGTTGATTTATTGATCGATATGTCTGATTTGATTGAATAAGCAGCACTTCATCTGTCATGTGCTATCATTGAAAAATCATTAATAATTTATGTAGTTTCTCTCTCTATATATGCTTTATTAAGATGACGTTTTTATTCAAATCAAATCAAATCACTTTTATTGTCACATCATCAGCAGCACGTGTGCTATGATGAGTGAAAAGCTTAAGTGCTGGCTCCAGACAGTGCAAAATACAGATAGTGCAAATACAACGACAGTGCAAAATACAGGAAATATTTTAAGGGAAATGTTTTTAAAAGGTGTTTTCTGGAGGAATTTTACAATATTTATCATTAATCAAACTAAAAGTTTGAACATGAGTGTTGTTGGTATTTTTTTTTTGTACAATGAATGTTTTTTTAAGAAATATAGGTAAAGTTGGTTTTATATTCGCACATTCGTTCATTTAGCAGTCTCTATATTGTTTACCATGTTACTTTGAATATTCGATCGGAACCTCTATTTTTAAGAAACCGATATGATTGCATGTTATATTTTCTCTCGAGGTTTTTTAAAATCTTCGCTTTCGCCAATTGGTGAAGTTTTTTCCTCGCCGCTGTCGCCACTAGCTTGCATGGTTCAGGATCTGTAGAGCTGCGCATCAATGGATTTGCTCTTCAGTGTTTGGACTCTCAGTAGTGATTATTAACCCACACTGAACTGAGCTAAACTGAACTGAACTTGATCTCTGAAACTGAACTGACACTGTTTCAATTCACTATAACCTTCCATGTGAAGCTGCTTTGACACAATCTACATTGTATAAGCACTATACAAATAAAGATGAATTGAATTGAATTGAATTATATTTTGTATATATTTAGTATAGGTTTTGCCATGAATATAGCCAATGCTGCTGATGTGGCATTAAAACATAAATAAATATGTTTTATTAAGTTTTTACGTTTATAAAGAATTAGCATGCTTGCGAAATAGTGATGATACAATGACAACATTAGTAAAACAAATATCCAAACAACAACAAAAAATAAACAGATAAATTAAAATAAAAACATTAAAAAACAAAAAATTACAGGGGTTTACAGGTGCACATACTGTATATGGGAGTTCGGTTAAGTCAGTGAAATTATTAACGGTATTAACAGTAAGTGTAAAACAACCAACAAGTCTGCGCCAGTGGTGTAGTGGTTAGTGCGTTGACACATGCACTCTGGTGCTCGCGGCGACCCGAGTTCGATTCCCGCCTTGTGGTCCTATGCCGCTCCTTCCCCTCTCTCTGCTCCCCACACTTTCCTGTCAATACTCTCTCTCTACTGTCCTATCAATTAAAGGTGAAAACCCCGAAAAAATAATAAAAAAACAGCCATGATGTTATTAAAAATAAGATAAAGTTGATTTTATATTCGCACATTCGTTCAGTGACAACTTGTGACGCTCCCTATAATATGTACCATGATACTTTGAAAATTCGGTCTGAAATCACATGTAAGTACAACTTCAGATCAACATTAGCACTATTTAATCAACCGTGAACAATGTTGTACTTTGATAGTCATAGGCTGCCAATATGATTTTCCTGTTTAGAATTAGCAAAGAATGCTTTTCTGAAATTATATTGTTAAGGAGAAAGTCAGAATGTGGGAATATAAAACCAATTTTACCTCAATATTATTAAGTTAGTCCTCAGAATCAACATATGCCAGGAAAGCATATCCCACATTTTATGAATAACTCCACTTTAATCATGTACAGATATTCAAACAACACATTTTCAAGAATAGTTTGATACCACATCCTTACAGAGGGAGCCTTATCCTATAGCATATCCATTGTAAAAGTAGAAACTTTTAAAATTATGAGAAGATTATTTATATAGTTAATTTTATGTCTAGTGAACTGCAGAATTCTTACTTTGATGCTTGATTTCTTCTTTATCAGAGCCTCAAAATGATAGAATTGTGTATAATATGGTCTAGGCTATTATTATGATGTGCACTGTGATTGTAATTGTGAATAATAGTGCACAAATAAACATAAGAAATTAGGGATGCTCCGATCAGGATTTTTGCAGCCAATAACAAGTACCGATTCTTTGTGATGGTGATCGGCCAAAACTGAGTACCGATTCTGATGCTTCAAGCTTTATAATACATGAAGCACATTTTCCCCCCTAAGTATGATAATTAAGTGGAGATCTTGCCTTACACCTCAGAGAATAAACGAAGAATGTTGCATATAATCCCTCAAACATGTCTCTTATAACCATTTAGTGTGGACATGTCATGGTCAGAAGCAACTTTACAGAAAATAATAGATAAAACAGATACAAAAAAATGGTCAGAAAAACAACTAACAAAGCAATTTGGAAACATTGCAAATGATGGAAGAAGAATTCGACATGTCTCAATCAAGAAAAAGTACATATTTGATGCATAAGATGTTAAAATGCACATCTATAAATATATATTTGTTTATTGCAGTAAGTACAAAAAGGTATATTATGAAATATTCAATTAAAACATTTTTTTTTACGTTTTTAATTGTATTTCAGCCAGGTTTTAGTGAACTGGAAATATTGTCAAAAACACAGAACTCTCAGTTCTTATATATGTAAAAAGGTCTAAGACCATGCAGGACCATTCCAATATTTTGCTCTCCAACTAGCATGTCTGGTTCCTCTGCATATAAACTCGTAAACGGACACCTGTGATCGGTTCATTAGATTGGCGAGTACCGATTGAGTCATAAAATGTGATTATCGGCCGATACCGATCTCTGGCCGATCGATCGGAGCATCCCTATAAGAAATGTTTAAATAGTGTCAGCTTGTGGTGACCAATGTTTTATATTTCGCCTAAAATCGGTATTGGATTTTGTCTGTGAAATACTGCTTTGATTTGTAAATTGCATTATTGGTTTTTATTACGTTTAATTAGAATACCAAAGTATTCAAAAACCTAGTATTATGACTATAAACTTGTAGTCATGAAATATGAAGTAAAAAAACAAATCAAATGCTATGATGTGACAATACTGCCTATATGTAATGTTATTAAAATTCTAATAATATATAAAATATACTAGGGTTGCATCCATGATACTGGGAAAGTGTAGCAATATTTGACATTGTTGAGTATAACACTTCCCTAGAAAAATGCAATTTTTATTAGGTAGGTTTTTAAATAATTTATTTATGCAATGATATTAAAATAAACAGATGAAATATATTTTTCCGATCTAATTAATTCTAATTTAGACTTAAACTAGGAGCAAACATTTAGTGATTTAAACATTAAGAATGAGTGAACACCTGCACAGGTATTCTAACTCTGATTGGCTGTTGTCATTTTCCTTTCTCATCTTGAGTCCGCCCACTAGTGTTTATTTTCAGCTCTGGGTTCAGCTTTCCATCCAATAGCAAAACAGCAACCACTGGGGAGGCGGGGCTAAAGATAGCACATCCCCATATGATTGGTCAAATATAGATAAAAAAAAACGATGCATAGTCTGCGCCAGTGGTGTAGTGGTAAGTGCGTCGACACATGCGCTCTGGTGCTCATGGCGACCCGAGTTCGATTCCGCCTCGCGGTCCTATGCCGATCCTTCTCCTCTCTCTGCTCCCCATGCTTTCCTGTCGATTCTCTCAACTGTCCTATCTAATAAAGGTGAAAACCCAGAAAAAATTACTATAAAAAAATAAAAAAACAATGCATAAAATAGATGTAATTTATAACACATGTCTGCGATACGTATATCACACATATTAGTATCGTGATAATGATAATTTTGTGATATATTATGCAGCCCTAAAAAAAACAACAATTAGGATTACATTCCATTACATAAGTACATTAGTTTATTTCTTTCTTTTACATAAAACTAATGACATTTTAAAGAAAATGTGCTCAGTTATACTGAAAACATGTCCAGATGCTGTTAAAGATTAATAGTATTTTATATAGTTTTATATTTAATTTTAATTTGGGGTGAAGTAAGGCTCTGACAAGTTCTTGACAGGCGTTAGAGAGACTCATTCATCTGTGAATGAACATCCGGTTGGTGTGTAGTTAGTGTGTTTGTCTATCAGTGGTGTTTTTCTGTCTTTCTGCAGTTTCCTCGAGTGAGTTGGTGATTTTCACAGCTCAGTTTCTGCTCAGCTCAGACCACAGCAAGTTCTAGTGAAACCTCAGCACTTTCGTTTTTCATTCTGAATGGCTAGTCTGTGTGTCTGTGTGTGTGTGTTTCAGTTCTTCTGCAGCAGATCTCACTTTTACGTTCAAGTCTGAACATCTCATTAAACATGCTGAGATGATGATTCGGATCACTGCACACACACCTGCAGGATGTGTTTGTGTGTCGTGTGTTGCGTCGCGTTTCACTTCATCATCTATTTTTGTGCTTTTCACTCTGACTCAGTTATTTTTATACCCAGTGTGGGCTTATTGTTTAACAGAAGTACAAAGAATCTTTTCCAGAGTTTAAAGAATCGTGAAATATTGTGTTTAAAAACGTGTATGTATCATTAGTTTTTATTTATTTATTTTTTACCTTTGAATGAAAGCTTTTTTTATTTTATTATTTAAATGACTTTTTTAGACATTTTTAACCATCTGGCCAAATGCAGTGAGCCATTATGGTGATGCAGACAGAAACATGAATAACAGCATAGTGAGAGAGTCCCAATCTTGAAAGTACAATGTTTTTGTTTTGCATTTTATTTTGGGATATTTTTATGTCGGACCTGTAATCATTAGTTTTTAAAAAGTGTTTTATATTTCATTAATATTTGTTTTACATCTCTGCATTTTCAATCAAACATTTGCCCTGAAGATCTAAATAAAAGAAGAAATGATCGCATATAAATAAGTATATTTCTGAGTGTCTTTTAAAATATAAAAAAGAAATAGTCTTTTACATTTGGTCAATATGTATAAACTATTAATTGATTAAATGGTACCATAGTATATCGTAATATATATCATATGAGATGACTTATGTCATGATATGAGATTTTTGTCATATCGCCCAGCCCTAGGCCAGAATATAGTTTCATACACCGTGCTGTTCTTGAGATGAACAATTAATCCATGCAAGTAAATCCACTGATTGTCTTGCTAAGCTTTAAACTAAATCAGAAAATTTGCTTTCGCTTTCAGTTTGTAACCACTTGGGCTTCTAAGGCAAGATATTGGAGGAAATCACCACACTTTATTCAATATTATGGTTCAAAATGAATCATAATAATACTATAGTAAAGTCAGTATGAACTTCCCGCTCTGCCAGGATGTTGATGTTTGTCTCCAGTGAGGATTTTAAGGCAAGATATCGGAGGAAATCACAGGCCTTTATTCAATATTCTGTTTCAGACTTAATCATAATACTATAGTAAAATCAGTATGAAGTTCCTGATCTGCCAGGATGTTGATGTGTGTCTCCAGTGAGGATTTTAAGGTGAGATATTGGAGGAAATCACAGGCCTTTATTCAATATTCTGGTTCAGACTTAATCATAATACTATAGTAAAGTCAGTATGAACTTTTCGCTCTGCCAGGATGTTGATGTGTGTCTCCAGTGAGGATTTTAAGGCAAATAAGGCGAGATATTGGAGGAAATAACTGGCCTTTATTTAATATTCTGGTTCAAACTTAATCATAATACTATAGTAAAATCAGTATGAAGTTCCTGATCTGCCAGGATGTTGATGTGTGTCTCCAGTGAGAATTTTAAGGTGAGATATTGGAGGAAATCACAGGCCTTTATTCAATATTCTGGTTCAAACTTAATCATAATACTATAGTAAAATCAGTATGAAGTTCCTGATCTGCCAGGTTGTTGATGTGTGTGTCTCCAATGAGGATTTAAAGGCATTTAAGCTGAGATATTGGAGAAAATCACCAGCCTTCATTCAATATTCTGGTTCAAAATAGCCATTATACTGTAGTAAAATCAGTATGAAGTTCCTGATCTGTCAGGTTGTTGATGTGTGCGTCTCCAATGAAGATTTTAAGGCATTTAAGGTGAGATATTGGAGAAAATCACAGGCCTTTATTCAATATTCTGGTTCAAAATGAATCATAATACTACTATAGTAAAGTCAGTAGGAACTTCCTGCTCTGCCAGGATGTTGATGTGTGTCACCAGTGAGGACTTTAAGGCGTTTAATGCAAGATATTAGAGGAAATCACCGCCCTTTATTCAATATTCTGGTTCAAAATTAGTCACAATACTATAGTAAAATCAGTATGAACTTCCCGCTCTGCTAGGATGTTAATGTGTGTCTCCAGTGAGGATTTTAAGGCGAGATATCGGAGGAAATCACAGGCCTTTATTCAATATTCTGGTTTAAACTTAATCATAATACTATAGTAAAGTCAGTATGAAGTTCCTGATCTGCCAGGATGTTGATGTGTGTCTCTCTCCAGCGAAGATTTTAAGGCAAGATATTGAAGGAAATTACCGGCCTTTATTCAATATTCTGGTTCAAACTTAATTATAGTACTATAGTAAAACTAGTATAAAGTTCCTGATCTGCCAGGTTGTTAATGTGTGTGTGTCCCTGTGTGTTTCCAATGAGGATTTTAAGGCATTTAAGGTGAGATATTGGAGGAAATCACTGGCCTTTATTCAATATTCTGGTTCAAATTAGGCATTATACTATAGTAAAATCAGTTAGAACGTCCTGATTTGCCAGGTTGTTAATGTGTGTGTGTCCCTGTGTGTCTCCAGTGAGGATTTTAAGGCATGTAAGGTGAGATATTGGAGGAAATCACCGCCCTTTATTCAATATTCTGGTTCAAAATGAATCGTAATACTACTATAGTAAAGTCAGTATGAAGTTCCTGCTCTGCCAGGATGTTGATGTGTGTGTCTGTGTGTGTCTCTCTAGTGAGGATCAGCAGTGATGTCCTCCAATCAGGGCTCGTCTTCGATCCCTCAGTGCAGTGGAGCAGGGGGAGGAACCAGCGATGGGTTTTTCAGGAAGCACAGAGAGCCTCCACTGGCCCCCAAACACTACCGGACGGCCCGCTCGCTGCCGGACGTCTGCCCTAAAGAGCCCACCGGTGAGAAACGCTTGATCGCAAGTAATTTCTGACACCTTTTTTGGTTATTGCTCTGTCATCATAACTGTCTAAGATCATATAATATCATAAAAATTTGCTATATGTTTTAGACATTAACCCCCCCCCCCCCCCCCCCAAATGCATTATAAATAAAAAAATACCCTTAATATATTCATGCTATCCATTAATTTTTTATTATTACTATTATATGTATTATTATTTTATCTTTATTTATTCGTTATTTTTATTTAATGTTGTTATTATTATTATTATTATTATTATTATTATTTTATTTTATTATGGAAAATGAAAGAGAATGTGGGATGTAAAATGTTAGCTGTGTTTACATGATTGTAATGTGCAAACTGAAAATCTAATAAATATATTGTAATTAAAATATTAATAATAACCTTAATAACAAGCGTAATAACCCGTGGTGTTCTTTCGCATAGGTAATGGTGGTGGTCTGTGCGAGGGTCCGTCTGTGGTGGCCGATCAGCACCGATGGACTGTGTATAACTTTAAAGTGAATCTCCCCGCGGCCCTCAATGACCCCCGACTGGCCAAGAGAGAGTCCGACTTCTTCACGAAGACCTGGGGCTTGGATTTCAGCGAGACCGAAGTCATGCCTTCATTCTACCTGCCCAACATCACCCGAGAACACTTCAGCTCATACCTGCAGGACACGGCTCAGGTGAACGCACACACACATCAATAATTCACACACACCGAGAGTCCTGAAACTGCCTCACAGACAGGACTACATACAGTTGGGGGCAAAATGATTCACCCTCCTTTGAAATATTTATTCTTTTTCAAATATCTCTCAAGTGATATTTAACAGATGAAGGGAATTTTCACAGTAATTTTGATAATATTTTTTCTTCTGGAGAAAGTCTTATTTGTTTCATTTTAGCTAGTTTTTTTTTTTTTTACGCATTTTAAGTCAATATTATTAGCCCCATTAAGCAATGTTTGTTTTGGATTGTCTACAGAACAAACCACTGTTATACAATGACTTGTCTATGTACCCTAACTTTAATCTAATTAACCTAGTTAAGCCTTAAAAGTGGAGCAAAGCACATCAAATGATCGGTAATTAAAAGAGAAAAAAAATAAAAATAGAATAAATATATATATTTTTATATTATCACACACATCTGATGCTTCACGCATTGGGTTAAATTAGGCTGTTCAGTTTCCGTGTTCACTCCTTTACTTCCACTGTATCTGTTCAGCTGAGGGAACTGAACCAACCCCGTGACGTCAGACACAGCGATATTTCTAAAGTAAAGCTATAGTAAAACATGTCGTTTTCTGCTAAATTGTTAAGTAAGTAAGTAAAGTTTTATTTATATAGCACCTTTCCCAGACATTGAGTCACAAATGGCTTTACAATAAGAGAAAACAAGTAAAAGAACTCATAACAATAAAAGAAAACATGTTAAAACATATTAAAACAAATAAAAAGTCCAAATACAGAAACACTAATACTGTTAATTAAAAGCTTGACCAAAAAGATGCGTCTTTAAATGCTTTTTAAAAAGATCAACTGATCCCAGAGATCTCAGTGCTATGGGAAGAGAGTTCCAGAGCCGTGGAGCCACCACACAGAAGGCACGGTCACCTTTAGTCTTAAGACGAGATCTGGGAATAACTAAAAGGTCTTTGCCAGAAGACCTCAGGGACCGGCTACATCAGGGGTTTCCAAACTCAGTCCTGGAGGGCCGGTGTCCTGCATAGTTTAGCTCCAACTTCCTTCAACACACCTGCCTGGAAGTTTTTAGTACACCTAGAAAGAGCTTGATTAGCTGGTTCAGGTGTGTTTAATTGGGGTTGGAACTAAAATATGCAGGACACCGGCACTCCAGGACCGAGTTTGGACATCCCTGGGCTACATGAATGACTGTGTAAAAGTTCTCGAATATATAGAGGTGCTTGACCATGCAGAGCTCTATATGTAAGGACCAGAATCTTAAAATTTACTCTGAAATTAATAGGAAGCCAGTGAAGTGCCTTAAGCACAGGAGTAATGTGTGACCTCCTACTAGTGTTGGTTAAAAGCCTCGCCGCTGTATTCTGCACAACTTGCAATCGATCCATAGTAGATTTGTTCAGACAAGTGAACAGAACATTACAATAATCCATGCGTGAAGAGATGAAGGCATGAACAAGCATCTCCATCTCTTCCTTTGACACAATATCTCTGATTTTTGCGATGTTCCTCAGATGAAAAAAGCATGTACGAACAACAGACTTAACATGGCTATTAAAACACAGAGCTCGATCAAAGATGACAGCAAGATTTCTAACATCACTGCAACTTGAAGATGACAAACCCCTAAAAACTTGCCTGATCGTTGGACTGATGCTACCTGGAGCAAAAATCAACATTTCTGTTTTATCAGAGTTCAGTTGCAGAAAATTGTCTGCCATCCATTTGTTAATGGAGACTAAACAATCCTGCAAGAGAGATAATTTGTCTAGCCTGTCAGGGCTAAAAGAAAAATATAATTGTACATCATCTGCATAGCAATGGTAAGATATACCTTAACCCTATACCTTAATCAAGTTTATTTAATATATATTCATTAAAGTGGAGTCCAATGTACAAAATAATGTAAACTTGACTGAGTGCTTCATTTTCATGTCACTTTAAGCTGAATATAGTGTCTTGAAAAATATCTAGTCAAATACAGGCAGTGCAGAATTATTAGGGAAATGAGTATTTTGACCACATTATCCTCTTTATGCATGTTGTCTTACTCCAAGCTGTATAGGCTCGAAAGCCTACTACCAATTAAGCATATTAGGTGATGTGCATCTCTGTAATGAGAAGGGGTGTGGTCTAATGACATCAACACCCTATATCAGGTGTGCATAATTATTAGGCAACTTCCTTTCCTTTGGCAAAATGGGTGAAAAGAAGGACTTGACAGGCTCCGAAAAGTCAAAAATAGTAAGATATCTTGCAGAGGGATGCAGCACTCTTAAAATTGCCAAGCTTCTAAAGCGTGATCATCGAACAATCAAGCGTTTCATGCAAAATAGTCAACAGGGTCGCAAGAAGCGTGTGGAAAAACCAAACCAAAAACCAAGGCACAAAATAACTGCCCATGAACTGAGAAAAGTCAAGCATGCAGCTGCCAAGATGCCACTTGCCACCAGTTTTGCCATATTTCAGAGCTGCAACATCACTGGAGTGCCCAAAAGCACAAGGCGTGCAATACTCAGAGACATGGCCAAGGTAAGAAAGGCTGAAAAACGACCACCACTGAACGAGACGCACAAGCTGAAACGTCAAGACTGGGCCAAGAAATGTCTCAAGACTGATTTTTCTAAGGTTTTATGGACTGATGAAATGAGAGTGAGTCTTGATGGGCCCGTGGCTGGATCGGTAAAGGGCAGAGAGCTCCAGTCCGACTCAGACGCCAGCCAGGTGGAGGTGGAGTACTGGTTTGGGCTGGTATCATCAAAGATGAGCTTGTAGGGCCTTTTCTGGTTGAGGATGGAGTCAAGCTCAACTCCCAGTCCTACTGCCAGTTTCTGGAAGACACCTTCTTCAAGCAGTGGTACAGGAAGAAGTCTGCATCCTTCAGGGAAAACATGATTTTCATGCAGGACAATGCTCCATCACACACGTCCAAGTACTCCACAGTGTGGCTGGCAAGAAAAGGTCTAAAAGAAGAAAAACAATTGACATGGCTTCCTTGTTCACCTGAGCTGAACCCCATAGAGAACCTGTGGTCCATCATCAAATGTGAGATTTGAAGGAGGGAAAACAGTACACCTCTCTGAACAGTGTCTGGGAGGCTGTGGTTGCTGCTGCACGCAATGTTGATGGTGAACAGATCAAAACACTGACAGAATTCATGGATGGCAGGCTTTTGAGTGTCCTTGCAAAGAAAGGTGGCTATATTGGTCACTGATTTGTTTTTGTTTTGTTTTTGAATGTCAGAAATGTATATTTGTGAATGTTGAGATGTTATATTGGTTTCACTGGTGAAAATAAATCATTGAAATGGGTATATATTTGTTTTTTGTTAAGTTGCCTAATAATTCTGCACAGTAATAGTCACCTGCACACACAGATATCCTCCTAAAATAGCTCAAACTAAAAACAAACTAAAAACTACTTCCAAAAATATTCAGCTTTGATATTAATGAGTTTTTTGGGTTCATTGAGAACATGGTTGTTGTTCAATAATAAAATTAATCCTCAAAAATACAACTTGCCTAATAATTCTGCACTCCCTGTATTATGTGCTGTCATCATGGCAAAGATAAAAGAAATCATTATTATTGCTTTATTGTTATTAGAAATGAGTTATTAAAACTATTGTTTAAAAATCCTCTTGTGGGAAAACAATATAGAAGAATTAATTTATATAAATATTAATGATAGCTAAATAAAAAAAAAATACTACTCTAATGGCTAAAATAATGACAAAAGCCCTTTAAAAAAGTAGCAAACATTACAATAAATACACTCTTTTTGCTTTTATTTCTGCTCTAAATGTTAACTAAAACTAATAAAATCCATCTCAGTAATTGAAATAAAATTCTTTATTTGTATGATTATCAGATGAAAAGCTTAAATTGAAGTTACAAATGTTTCTTTGGCAACAAAGTGAAATAAAATAATCCTGAATTAAGATAAGACTGAAATAAAAATAAAAGCTGCTCCTACCATAAAAGATCTTTTGCTAGATTTTGAGATTTTAAGGACTGTTAGACAAGGATATCAGATGTCCTTCTGTGTACTTTGATGGATTTTTTAAATGATAGCTAAATAAAAACTACTATAATGACTACACAAATTACAATAAACACAGCAAAAATGAGTTTTCTGAAGCTTTCATGATGACTCTTGGTTTTCCACCAAGTGTCTCCTGCTGAGGATAAACTCTCATTGTTTTCTCCAGAAGATCTGCTTTTAGTTCTGTTTGTTGAAAAGAGGAGATGTGTTGTGGAGAATCCTCTTAATAATGGTGTGTGTGTGTGTGTTTGTGTCTCTGTCAGAGGGAGAAGATTCACGAGCGCTGTAAGAACATTTGCCCAAACAAAGACGATCTGTCAGTGTCCAGCATCACTAATAATCACGGTACTCTTCACTTCTCTACCAGCACATATAAAATCAGTGTGTCGCCATATTTGCAGAATTTTCCTTACCATGCATATAAAATGATTTATTATGTGTGTTTGGTTTTTTTGTGTGTAGAAAAAGCCCGAGCTGAACTGGAGCAGGTGCCCAAGGTGAGAATGAAGATAATCATGTTTCACATTCAGATTAGGGCTGCACGATATTGGAAAAAAACTGATATTGCATATTTTATTTTTCTGTGATTAAATATTGCAATATAAATGCAGTTTCACAAGATAGTTGAAGAGCACTATTTGATGGTTTTAACAGTTTTCAGGTACAGAAATCGAATAACCACAATGCAATAAAGTTATTTTTACTTTGCTTTGTTAATATCTAAATCAAAATTCTTAATCAAGTAAAAATATTGTTTTGTTTTAAAATTCAGATAAAATAAGCCAAAATTAAGAGTTTTTCCCTTAAAACAAGCAAAATGATCTGCTAGTGGGAAAGTTAAATAATCTTGTTTTCACTTTGAAATGTAAATGTATTTGGACTAAACTTTTTTTGTTGCATAAATCATGTAAATTCTGTATAAATACATTAATTACATACAGTTTTGTAGCTCCTGGGCCTGGTTTTTCAAAAGGTTAAAAGGATCAAATTGATCTGGATTTAGTAATCCTTTTTTGTGATCCGTGATCACGTAATCCAGCTTACTTTTTGAGCCAGTTTTTCAAAGCAACATCGGATTTGATCAATCTGATCCAGATAGGGACTTTTCAGGATCACTAAATCTGGATAACCAGTGCTCAAACAGGATAGGAAATCACAATGTAGAACTATAGATATGTAAACGGCAACAATTAGAATAGCCAGTTTATTTGAAATGAAAACACACACGTTTGAAAAAAATTAGAAAAACCCCATCCTCTTCCTCTTCCTTTTCCAGCAGTCCACTCAAGTTTCAAATATAGATGTATTGAATTAAAAAAAAGACTTAATGTCAAAAACTCCACAATAATTTCCCACTTCCTCATCTGATGTGGAGAGACCAGCTTGTCTGAGCGTAGCCTTTAGGAGGTGGATCTCAAGTCTGGCCTTGGTTCGCTGCAGTTTGGTCAGAATCAGTTGTTCCTCTGCCAGACGAAGCTGTGCTTCTGCCCCTTCAGTCTCTTTTTGCAATTGCTGAAAGTGGCAATCACTGATTTTTGAAATCGTTCTTTGCATTTTTTTGGTTATTCTGTAATCATTGCATGCATCACTAATAAATATTCTAAAAACAAAAATATTTTCCATTGTGAGGAATATATATCAATTAGTGATAGAATAAAATTTATTGTTTTTGATCAATTTTGACAGCTGTTTGGGGGATTATTTTATACTTTCTACTTTGCTGTAGGCCTATACTGAAAGGCTGAATACGTTAAAGTCTCCCTAATCACTGTAGCCTGACCGATGAACAAATACAATTAAAACCTTATGAATAAATAGGATATCTTGTAAGATACTGCATGATCCAAATATAGTATTATTTGATACATTTTTAAAGTTTTCATTACATTTTGGGCATGAAATCCACGCTGAATCCACCCTTCCACCATTCACAGATTTTTTTGGATCAAAGTGATCCAAATCCTACAAAAAAGGTCTGAAAAACCAAAACTTAAGGTTTGATCCGGATCAAAACCAAGATTGGATTACGTGATCTAAGCCAATTATGTAATTCGTTTTTTCGTTTGAAAAACCCATTTTCAAGATTTGACCCAACCGTTATCCAAAATCCTAGTGGATTACTTTTGAAAAAATGGGCCCCTGGTCAACTATAATCCAGACTTAACATTGCTTATCTTGCGATTCTGACTATTGCAGATGCTCATATTGCGATATCAATGCTGAAACTATATATTTTGCAGCCCTAATTCAGAAGTATAAATCAACATATTTGGCTTTCCTATGAAATTTGTATTATGTTTTTTTATTATTTCCCAAGTGATGGGAATCACTGTATTTCCTATCATATTTTTCTTCTGGAGAAAGTCTTATGTCTTTTAGTTTGGCTGAAATAAACAAAAAATATATTTTTAAAAAGTGTAAAACTACTGTAGTCAATATTATTACCCCCCTCAAGAAATTATTCTTTTCGAGAGAGAATTACTCTAACTTGCCTAGTTAAAACTTATATAAGTGAAGTGTATTTATAAACTAATTTTGAGGGGATCACGTGTTTAAGATTGACTACTCCTGGTCCCGCATTAGCTAACACATAATCCACCAATCGGATGATTTCTAACTCACAATAAATAACCAGTTTCTTTGCTTGAAGAACCCCCCCTCCCACCCCTTCTCCTCCTCCCTTTTCCTAGATAGAGCGGCACGGTGGTCCAGTGGTTAGCACTGTTGCCTCACAGACGATTGTCACTGGTCCTTACCAGGCTAGTTGACGTTTCTGTGCAGAGTTTACATGTTCTCCCCGTGCTCAAGTGGGTTTCCCCCCGGGTTCTCCATTTTCCTCCCACAGTCCAAATACATGCAGTATAGGTGAATTGACCAAACCAAATTAGCACCATAGATAAACTCTTAATCAGCAGTATATCTCTCCAGAGCAATCTCTAATTTGCCATTAACCATAAATAAGCAGGGGAGTTCTCGAGATCTACCTGAGCTCAAACTCCCCTCTCGCTCTGCAAACGGGAGGGAGCCCTGGGCTCGAGGATCTTATGAGTTCAGGGCTCTCTCCCGGGACAGCATGCCAAACATGCTTCATAATCAATCATCAGCTAAGTGTGAACTCTTGAAATGCACTTTAATCTGAATGCTAGTATCTTGCAAAATAACTAGGAAAATATTCTCACAGTGATGAGCACAAAGGAAATGAGTTATTATGTGTAAATATGTGTTGGAAAAACTTAATTAAAAAATTAGAAAAATAATTAATATTTCACAGCAGGGCTAATACTTTTTCAACTGTATATATTTTAATAGGAATGAATTATTTTATAAACTGAGGATGCATGAATTGTTCAGTAAGATGTGTCTCTGCTTGTTCATTTTCCCGCTCAGATCTTCATGAAGCCGGAGTTTGTGCTGAATGATCCCGCCACCTTCAATGCCGTGTTGCCGTGGTCTCACTTCAGCGTCGCCGGGGGAAAGAATAGCAGAGATGTTGCTTCGTCACGGTTACTGCAGGAAAAGGTGCCAATCTCTGATTATCTGGCAACATAACTGATGACCACCAATCAGTTATTTTAGTTTTTTTGTAATTTAACATTTTTTAAAGTAATTAGTACTTAAATTCTTAAATATTGTTGCTTAATTTATTTTAATTTTAGTTTTGTTATACCTTGGTTATTTTAGTATACTTGTATACCAACTTAATATACAAGTTAAACTTAATGAAAATGAGAAGTTTTCTTTGACAAAAAGCTTAGACTTTAAATGTGAATAAGGTTATTAACTGTGAATGCTTTAAAAACGCTACAATTTTTATCAAAAGTAATTATTTTTTTAAGATATTATAGAAATTCATTCAAATCACGGCCTTAGGTTGCACTGACGTATTGTGTTCTGTGACTTAAATAACTTTAAACAAGTCTTAAAGGTGCCTTTTGTACATGAACCGCCAACTTATCCAGCACGATTTTACGCAGCGGATGCCCTTCCAGCCGCAGCCCATCTGTACATACTTTCTAAAGCATAAAAATATCATGATATGTTTGCAGATATTTAAGAAACTTGCTAAGTGAGCAACAATGCTAAAGTTAGTTTGTGTCGTCAATCTGCCAACCTGTGTGCGCATCGTCAAGGAGGCCAGGTTAAAAAACTTTTTTTTTTAAATAGTTTTTAGCACAAGAAAATAAGCCATAACATTAACTAGAACATAAAAAGGTCTATTCACAGAATGTTGCACACCGCATAGTACAATATCTTCAGGAAAGCATAAGAAAATATAGGTGAAATAATGTATGTAGAAGTATGTAGGCTCTACAACTCTGCTGTTACGATTTAAAAAGGTGTCTAGGGAGAGAAAACGTAACATTTAGAATATTATATTATTACTGAAGAAAATGGATGGAAATAAACAGATGATCTTAACTCTTAATTTGCTTTATTCCTCTATAAGGAAAAATGATATAGCCAACAAAAGAGCATGTATGACCTTTGTACAGTGCAATTAAAAATAAATAGAAGCAATTACAGAAATATAATCAAACCAAAAGTTGCAGGGGGGAAAAAGGAGAGGCGCCAAAGCAAAGAACAAACATAACCAACAGCCACATAAACTAAAACACAAGATTTAATTTAAACATACTAAAGAAAATAAAAATGTGAAAAAGAAGCCGAAATATTCAGTGTATGCGACACCAGTAAAGTACACTCCCTAAAATAACAAACAAAAAGCAGCGCTCACCCACTTACCTAGTGTTTATGAACAATTCAAATAACTACGGGCAAAATGTATGTTGCGCGTCTTGTTAACCCATTCCTTTTTCCCCAAAAGGAATGATAAACTCTTAAACCATATTGAATTTACATTTGTTTTGGAGTAGTTCAGAGACACGGATCAAATCATAATACAGAAACAAACGTACACCGCACAAACCCACACACCCAGCACTGAACAAACAAGCCGTGCCAGTCAAATTTAAAGTCCGTGGAATGAAGCTGGATTGGTCCACGAGGAAACACCCTAATGAGGAGTGACAGGCTCAGGATCCAATCAGCAGATACCTGAAAAGGAAAAAAATACTAAAACAAAAGGTGATAGGGTGAGACAAAGAGTGAATGACAGACATAAAGAGGGAGAAAGCGACAAAAATATAATCTCCTACGGACCGTAAAATCTGCGTACGCCAAACCCATCGAGCCTTTATTTTGATTTTAGACTGCAATATCTATTACAGCCACTAGCTGTCAATGCTACATACTGCACCATTCATTTTTCATTCATTATCTGTGTATGTATGTATGTGTGTGTGTTTAGTTGAGTCATTATCTGGACGTGGTGGAGGTGAGCATCGCTCGTCAGATCTCTCTTCGCTCTGAGGCCTTTTTCCACGCGATGTCATCTCAGCACGAGCTGCAGGACCGGCTACGCGAGACTGCTGACGCCGTGGCTAAACTCCGCGCACGAACCGCTGCCATCGACCGGGTGATGTGCCGCGGGCCGCTGCGGGTGCTGCGCGACGCTCTCACGCGCAACAACTGCATTAAACTGCACAACAAGCTGAAGCTGATGGCAGCCGTGCACCAGACGCAGCCCACCGTGCAGCTGCTGCTCTCCACCTCAGAGTTCGTGGGGGCGCTAGAGCTCATCGCCACCACCAAAGAAGTGCTGCAGCAGGAACTGCAGGGCATTCACAGCTTCAGGTGCGCACACACACGGGCTCTATACACTATGCATGGGATGATAACTGGTTTCCAGGTTTACTACGGTTTGGATTTTCTGCTATATCATTCTTAAAGGGCCACGAAACCCACTTTCTCAGCAGGGTGTTTTTACAGCTCTAGGCAACTCTGGGCGTGTCCAGCTCTGTTTAGGTGGGAGTGTCGGGGGAGGGAAAGAGGGAAGGATTTGCAAATATGGGAGTTTCCGTTTGGACACACAGACGCAAGGGAGAAAGACAGTGACTGTTTACATGGACATCAGTAATCGAATTACTTACCAAATTATTAATTTGTCGACTTTAACTGCAGTTTGGCACTTTCACTTTTTATTCAGGAACATTTCCTGCATGTCGCCCATGACAAACGAGATATTGAAAGCGAGGAACTGCTGGAGAGTGGAGTTTTAATGGAATATTTGATGTTCCTTACAAACGCATTTCTGTCTCGTGTCGTGTGCACTGTAATCCACACGTCCAGTCCAGCAGCGCTCTCATAGCGTGGAAATGAAAACAAAACCTTCGTTGCAGCACATTAATAAACGCAGCATACTAATAAATGCAACACTGACGACCTGTGTCTCCAAATTCTTGTTCTTTCACTTGTTTTGGCAACACATCGTGGCGTCTCTCTGTCGTCTGAACACTGTTAACAGATAAAACAGCCTCCGAAGCTATCATGCATATTAATGAAGTTGCACCGCATACACAATAGAGCGCGCTGATTGGTTTGAACAAAGTCTTTCTCATTAATTAATCCCGCACACTCAGAGACGTCACTATGTACTCGCAGGTACTCCATGCTGGATTACACGCAAGTATCTCATGGCCGTGACGCAGCTTCAAAAATTAGTTTCAAACTGGAAGAACGAATTTGCCCAAAATAACGCAAAAACAACCAATTTTCACTTTTTAGTGCAATATATGTGTCCTAATAGTGTTTATAGCAGCGTGGGACACAGATATGACTGTCAACAGCTTAAAAAATGTGTTTTGGTGTTTCGTGACCCTTTAAGGTATATGTACTTATTATTATGTTTAAATATTTCATATATCCACCAATAATTTCAGCGTTTTTTTTTCCTGGTTAACATCATGACTTTTCATAGTAATTAATAATGTTTTTTTATCAATGTTGTTCTGGCCTTTTGGCTGAGGCTGGGGAAGTATGGTTGCAGGCTTTGTTTTCGGTGGTCATGCAGCCTAATGGCAAATTTATTGGTTAATATAAATTTAATGTATATCACACTATCACTGTGTATATTTGGTGATTGTTCCACATTTTTATATAGACCTGAAATCCATTTTTTTATTTATTTTTAATGTTGTTTATTTATTTAAATATGGCCAAAATATTAACTTCTAATCATTATTTTTATTTCTTTTATCAGTGCCATGATCATTGTTTTGCCCAATATTTCTCATTGTATAAAAGCTTGCGTGTGTCTGCAGGCATCTGGGATCTCAGCTGTGTGAGATGGAGAGGCTGATCGATAAGATGATGGTGGCGGATTTCTCCACGTACGCTCAGAGTGACCTCAGCCGACCCTTTGAGGAGGACAGTCAGGTGCTGGAGAAGGTCAGACAGCATTCATACATGATTCTTCATCATCCTATCAAGTCCGCTAGGCCTGTTACCATTTATTAAGGAGGACCTATTATGCAAAAATCACTTTTATAAGGGGTTAACTGTCTTGAGAATATGTCCAGCATCTAATGGTAGAAAGTAATTCATTTTATTTTTTATTATCGGACTTGATAAACAGTCTGCAGAAATGTTTTGATTGACATTCTCCCTTTGTACGTGTCATCAGAGGGGGAAAGCCCCGCCCACTAGTGACCATCTCTCCCTCATTAGCATACGACATCAGTCTTGTTTTTGAATCTGCCACTATGCTGACACACAAGCATTTGTAGCTCCGCCTTCTTTTGAAAAGAGCACAGTCTCGTTTGAATTTAAAGTGACAGTCACCAAAACACCATAATTAGGAGCCTAAAAGGGTCAGTTTCAGAGAGTTATAAAACATTATTTGTGTGATATTTTGAGCTGAAACTTCTCACACACACACACACACACACACACACACACACACACACACACACACACACACACACACACTCACTCACTCACTCACTCACTCACTCTAGGGACATCAGAGACTTATTTTGCATCTTGTAAAAAGGGGCATAACACACAGGCACCGCTCTATTTTAGTTTCGCTTTCAAATTTGCGAGAGTGAGACATTGCATTTGTACAGCTTCCCTCTACTGATAACTGTTGCATTTTGACACTTGTTTTTAGGCCTGTTTGTTGTGACTAGTTTTTAACATCTAACTACAGAATGCAATACATTACTTTAATATTTAAAAGGCGCAATGCAATTATACACAAACAGATCAGTTAATCTGGATAAAATGTACAAATCCTATAATAATAATAATAATAATAATAATAATAATAATAATTAAAAAGCACCCCAACAAAGCCCTTATATTGAAATTGGATATATGGCAATATTTATGCTATTTAAGATGAAGTCATTTGGTGGCAGGGCTTTTAGTTGTACAGCACCAAAGTTATGAAACTCCCTGCCTTTGCACATTCGCCAGATGGACTCTATTTCCAATTTTAGATCTCAGATAAAAACGTTTTGGTTTAGAATGCCTTTTAATGATTTGCTGGTTTAATATTATGCTGCTTGTTATTTTTTACTGCTTGTATTTTTATGGTGTGCTTGTGATCTGCTGTAAAGTGTCCTTGAGTGCTTTGAAAGGCCCTATAAATAAAAGGTATTATTATTATTATTATATATTCAATTGAAGTGTATTTGTTTAGCACTTTTTATACAATAATTATTGTTTCAAAGCAGCTTTCCAAAAGGTGCACATTATTGCATTATGATTAAATCTAAGTTATTATATACAGACGTAGTTAACCTGCAATTTTATAGCATATAGGTGATGTCTATGTGTACATGTTTAATGAAGTGTATTAAGTGTATGTGTTGTCCTTGAAGTCCTTGATCGTTGGCATCATCTTTTCCTATGTGATATATATATATATATATATATATGAAAACGGGAGTGTTGGCAGGTATGCTCACACATACACTGTGCACTCTGACTACTACAAAATTGTTGATAAGCCGTGGAGTCATTTCTCTCTATCTGTCGCGCTGAAGTCAACCAATCGCAACAGACTGTCGTTGGTCCAGTCAGCGCAGATTAGCATCGTGCTAAGGAGGGGTTTGGGAACAAATGAGTCGCTGAACAATTCATATGGGAGTCTCTGGGATAATAATAATAAAATAAATGCATATTATAAAAATAAATGCATATTATAAGACAATGAAAGTGTTTTTTGACCTTGCACGCATATCAGCCTGTTGCTGGAGACCCCCCAAACCAAAATATGACCCTTTTTAATGTATAATAGGGGCTCTTTAATCGAAATGTCAGATCAGATGAGCAACATTTATTTGAAAACAATTTTTTGTAACATTTTGTAAGTTCTTTACTGTCACTTTTGATCAATTTGCTATCTTCAAAATGAATCCTATACCCAACTTTTTAATATTAATGTAAAATAAATAGGATCAGAAAACAGATCTATCATATTAAACAGAATCTGTAACGGATGTGCTTCTGTTGTTGTTTCAATATCATCACGTCGCCCACAGACAGACCACAGCAATATTTCCAGTGTGTGTGAATCAGGTCATGTGTTTGTTGGTTTGAGGTTTGTGTTGTGGGATCTTCTCATACAGATAACAAAGCAGCCTGCCGCATCTGGAAAGGTTGGTCTTATTCTAAGTCTGATTCTCATGCCGGCGAACCAACCAAACCGCTGACTGCTTTTACATTCTGAATCGCACAAGACCAAATCATGCTTATTCCAAATCATGCTTATTCAAATCAGAAATCAAATCAGGAGAATGTCTGCATACTCAAGAGTGTAATTAATCTGCTTGTGATGCAAATTTGAAGTTGCAAATCCAAAAGTTTGACCATGTTTCTGGATAAAGTTCAACATTTAGCATGAATTGGAAAAATATAATCAATAATTTGGGATGGTTGGACATTTTGTGGAGAATTCCTGGAAAAATGGTGCAAGTTTTAATAATAAGAGAGACTGAATTTGGTTAAACACAATTGCTTTTGTGTTTGTGTGTGTGTTTAATTAGTATATGTTCATTCATTATAGCTTAATAACATTAACAAATAACAAAAAAATATCCATCTAACGGGATAGCATTTGATTTTTATGCACAATTTTGCATGATCAGATTTATTTAAATCAGAAATCAAATTAAGAAAATCTCATTAGCATGAAATTTATTTGCTTGTGACGTGATTATAGATTTGATCACATAGTAGTGGTGTTTCCATCCAAAGGTTAAAATGTAGCTTAAATTGGAAATATCTAAAAATTACATCACTAAATTGGGAAGGATGAACATTTTGGGCTTAAAAAAGCTGGCGAATTCCAAGAACAACGGTGCAAGTTGTCAATAGTAAAAGTTGAAAGACTGAAGTTGGATAAACACTTTTATTTTGCACATCAAGGAATTAATTGTTCATTTATCGTAGCTTAATAACATATTGTTGGAAAAAAGACTTGCACTTGAGAGCATGTGGTTTTTATGCACAATTTTTCATGATCAGATTTATTCGAATCAGAAATCATATCAAGAAGATCTCATTAGCATCAAGTTAATTTGCTTATAAATTTGATCCTGTAATAATGGTGTTTCCATCCAAAGGTTAAAATGTTGCTTAAATTGGAAAATCACACAAATAATTTGGAAATAAGGCTCTATTTTCACTGTCTAACACCATTGCTTTTATTAAAACTGCTGGAAACGTTTATCCTACTCACTTATGCAGATTTCTATGCGCATTTTTAAAATGTATATGCAAAAGGCGTTTCCATCAAGCATATTTTTATAAACCAATATGCCCATAAAAATAAACCAAATACTTTAAAACCAAAATAAATAAACCGAATATCAACCAAAATTCCCATAAGAGTAGGTGGATGGAAACAGAGCCTTTGGTTAAACAACAACATGCATATATGTGAATCAAATAATTTAAAACGAAATTACGCAGTAAATGTTTCCACTGTAATTTATTCTCATCTTACTGTATAAATAAATCATCTAACAAAATCAAGAACTTATGCTACTTATGCACAATTTAATATTTTACATGCATATTTATCCATTGTTTTTATGTAATGTCCAAAAATGTGCATAAAAATGGCCTTTGTGTGTGTGTTTTTTGTATTCCAGGATCGCTTGCAGTCTCTGGTCTTTGGGCTGTTGCGGCAGAGGAAGCTGGATTTCCTGGACATCTACAGTGAAGAGATGATCCGCGCAGCTAAAAACGTGGTCCGGCAGGTAAAGCAATTAGTACATGAGGTAAAAAGAGTGTATGATGAAGCCAGGAGTAAACGTTTCAGTGTAATTTCCCGTTTCTCCCTTCAGTGTGTTGTGAAGTCCTTGTCTCAGGTCAGTGAGGTCGATGCAGACACTGTCAGGTGAGTTCACTTCTCTGTAAATCTCACATTTCTATAATAATCACTAGCCGAGTTTACATCTTAAAGGTGCTGTATGTAAGTCTCTGAGTTTTCTAAAGCATAAAAATACCATAATATGTGTGCAGATATTTCAGAAACATGCCAAGTGAACATAGGTGTTTAACTGAAAAACAATGCTGAAGTCAGATATTCTGCTTTGAAAATGTGTTTTCTGTGCCAGAACGCGGTCTTTGTTTAGGTAAATTTAACCTGCACAATGCCAGTTTAGCCAATTATACTTGAGCACCCCGGGTCGCCTTGGTGGAAAACAGCATATTTCATTCATTCAGAAAGGCTCTGTAAGCATGCGTCCGTGACCGAAATGCGACCTCCTGTGGACAGTAGCAGACTCCGAAATGAGACAGATTCAGTTCCACATGAGGTTATTAATTAGCAAATGATATAAATATTACGAGCGTAAACATTAGGTGAGCAGGTTACATTGTAACCGCGTGTCTTAACAACACGCTTCATGACGAGATGTGCAGTGATGAGCAATTTGGCTCAGACGAACCAGAACCAGACGAAACACGACAGAAATGTATATACAGCCTTTCAGAAGCACAGAATATGCACTCACTCGCGAAACTGTAGGGTTTATAATCTGTTTAATACATGTTAGTCCTCTTTAACATCTTTAAATGTAGATGCTGAATCACTCATATGTGTTTAGTTCTTAAGTTCAATTTTAAACAGTTTATTTTATTTTCAAGATCTGAGCTGAACTATCTGCAGCTGCTTTTAGTAAATGGCATGTAAAATAGCATTCAAACTGACATTATTAGCATTTATCACTGAATAAAGCACACAAGGTTTACCTGAGGTGATCATTGACAGTTTTCTGTTGTTCAGCTGTGAGAAATAGAAGCCGTTTCTAATATCTCAATTCGAGGTGTTGTTAGAACCAAAACTCCTTTTAATATGGAGAATATTGGTTCTATCGGGTGCCTTTGCTTTTATTTACAGCACAACTTAAATCACTCGCTTCTGTCCTCAATCTGGCAACCTGCGCTTCAGTTTGTTTTGATCCAGGAGTGCAATACCTAGTTCAACCACTGGGTGTCAAACTTGCATACTGCACTTTTAATGTGTTTTGAGAGTTTGCATAAAAATAAGAAAAACTAGGACGAGTTTGAAAAAGTAGTTTTTACAAACTATTAAAATCAGAAAAACTAAACCTTAACTTTTTTTTTGATTTGTAGTCAATTTGCATTGCCGTAACCCAAGAATTCAGGGGAAAAAATTTGTCTTGCAACTTACGATTCAGAAGTTATTAGCATTTCAAATTTGCACCTTTGGATAAGTGCTGGCACTACAGAGTTTGACTTAGATGGTCCAAATTTGGTCCCTTTGAAGAATACAAGGTCCATATCAATGCAAGAATGCAAGGTCCAATGTCCTATCCATGTGGCAAATTCATAACTTTTCTTCAAACAGTTATATGGGCTGCCATTTTATTCTCGGCAGAAGAAGCAGCAAAATAATAATAATAATAATAATAATAACCAGAACAGAAACAATAGGGGCCTCCGCACCTTTGGAGCTTGGCCTCTAATAACAAATCCAAATTAGCTGCATTTCCAATAAAGCTGTTAGAGGAGCTGACTGTAGTATTGGTAACCTAGCAACCAACAGTAAACAAAGCAAACAATGGAGTCACATGGGTGTAATTTTTTATTTTATTTTTTTAAATCTTTTTTTTTTTTGCGTATTGATTTTTCACAGTAATGTGCAATGTTCTCAACATCAGAGTTTATTCAACAAATGTCACATTAAACCACCACAAGCAAGTTTAAAAACCTTTTAGTGAATTAAGGGATTTTTTTTTTTCAACAAATGTGACTTTTTTTTTTTTATCGTTTTACAATATAACTATCAGCACAATTAACAAACAAAATATTGAGCATTAAATAGCATCAGAGTATACAAATATAGAAACATATACATCATCAAATCCTGTTTATGTTACTAGATTAAAACAGAAATCAATCAACAGCAAATGAGTGGTCAGTGTGATAACAATGGGCATTATTTAGGCACAGGACAAAGGGTTCATAAATGGTCCAAAAATATATTCCAGCTTCCTAAAAATATGTGCGTGTGTTGTTTTTTAAAACTATATGTTCAAATGTGACACTTCTTTTTATGCAATACTTCAAAATGCACATTAACTGTACTGTCTGTTTGTGTGTATCTGATGCAGGATTCACGAACAGATGCGCTTGATGGCGTTTCATCATTGGTTTGACCTGCTGCTGGATATATTTGAACACTTCATCCTGTTCCTCAAGAGGATCAAGGCAAGTTCATATTTGAGGCATGTAGGGAACACACTTAATCACTGACATACCCCACCTCCTTCAAGGCGCTTCTGATTTGCTTGCCCTTGAGCTCATTCGATTCCCTTGAGCTCAACCACTCTCACTGGCAGAGCTGCGAGAAAACAAAACGCTATTGGCTGTTTTTTAAAAGGGGAGGGGCTACTCTGTCCCACCGTTTCTTCATGTTTCAGATGAGATTACAACAAACATCGAATAAAAAAATTCCAAAGCACTTCACTGAACCTTTAAGACCATATTAATAAATTTAGTTAATAACAACAACAACAAAGCAAGTAATGATCCATTAAAAAAATAATAGCATTACCATGGAGATATGTGTAGATGCTGACACTGTGTTTATATTAGGCTACGCTCAGCGTCATCCGTAACGTTGTTCTGGAAGTGCTGGACAGCAGCCAGAGGAGTCGACTAGCGGACGTCACCACAGCAACCAATCATCCAGATGGCAGAGTCGATGAGGAGGAGGAGTCAGGAGGCTCCGCCCTTCATTCGGGAGAGGCGGAGCTTGCGTACCTCACTCACGAGGGATTATTCATCAGTGATGCTCTAAATGAAGCAGAGCAGCGCAGCATTACAACAGCAGCACAAACACACACACAGGCCAGAGCACAGACGCCGCGAGCAGACGTCTGCGGGAGCGACTCGGCCTCCGCAACCACTGAATCCTCCTCCAGCAGGGAGCACAACTCCAACACTACCTCCTGCCTGCCTGTAGGGGCCGCTGCGCTGTGAGTTAACAAACACACTGTTTATATTCATCAGTATGGAGTCAGATTATGATTGTTTTTTTTAAAGGGGTGGTTTACCAAAATCTGCATTTACTCGCCCCTTTATGAGTTTCTTTAAATCTGTTAATATTGAGGGAAACTGGTAGTCATTGACATCTGTAGTAGGATAAAAAAAATAGTGGCTACCAGTTTCAATAATTCTTCAACATATCTTCATTTGTGTGAAACTCAAACAGGTGATTGAATACAATCAGGACAGAATTGCTGCCTTAAAATAATTATTAACCGTTTTATTCAGCATTGATGCATTGAATTGATTAAAGTCACTTTATTTATGATGTTACAATATATAACATCTGGGGGTGTAACAGATCACAGTTGATCCATGATACGTATGGATCACAGCCCAAGGTTTGGAACACGTGACCTGTGGATTAATACATTTTTTTTACTTTTTAGCTTTTTTAACTCACAGAAAGATCGCCTCAGGTCATTCAAATCACATGTGTGAAAGCATTTAGGCTTTCCTGTAAAATATAATGATGACAGAAGAAGTTGTGGTAGGTTTTTCGGGATGTGGTGGGTTTCTTAGGTTATTAAAGGGGTTTTCTGTCACTACTAATTTAGCCTGCATTAATGCATTCAGTGTAAGCTGCACGATTAATCATTAAAAGATCGAGATCTCAACACCCACCCACATAAATTATAAACGATGGTGATTTGCATATGTTTATTAATCCTTTGAATCGCTGCATTCACATCTTCCAATCAAGGAAGAGATTCAGTCTTTAGTCCTTTGAGGTAGTTATGAAAATACAAACAGTCAAGTAACACAGAAGTACTGGGAGAACAGTTTATAGTTTAGATTAAAAAACCACTGATGTTTATGGTAAAGATTAAAATCACCGTCATATGCATTTAACGAGGGGCGCCTGCAGGATTTTATTCCAAGATACGCACAAATCCAGCACTGCCCGCCCCCTTCCCCCACTCATGTCAAGAAACACTGCTGCTTACTGTTAAAGGCTACATTATTTAAGGGCATTCGTTACGGCATGTTTTGTTTCCTTTTTAATTTTATTATTTTGTTGAAATCTAAATATAATAAAAGCACATCAGCACCAAAGAAATATCAGACACTCAAGACGTAATCTTTTAAAATTATGACTATTAAAAAAAAAATTTGCAAATATATGACAGACGATTTGTGCTACAACACGGGGTGAAGTAAAGATCAGGGGGAAGAGAGTTAAGCCTAGTTCACACTACAGGATTTTAAGCCTGATTTGAGCCCGATCTGAAAGTTAACAAGCTTGCCGACAGATCGGGCTGTGATCGGGGAAAAATCTGCGGGTGCACGGCACTCGGCAGTCTTTATGTGTGAACTACTGAAGTGTCGCCGACACCTCGCAGACGGAAATCCAATATCTAGCATGTTGAATATTCCAGAGCAATCGGCCGACTCGACTCCACGTGCTGTCAGATTTAATGATGAGCTGCAGCCAATGAAAGAGCATATCAACATGAGATGAATAGCCGTGTGTTCAGGAGCTGAACAGAAACGTCTGTGATTGGGCAGAATGGGCATCGATGCACTCGCTTCATTCTTTGTTAACACGGACATGAGAGTAGGCTATATTAACTATTAGAATTACAATACTGGTCATTCTCACGTCTCAAGTTACATTCAGAACTTCTATTGAGATATTAAAATTAAGCTTTGAATGCCTGTCATCATATTTTATGACAGCATTACCCTAAAAATATCTTTTTTGGTAATACAGCCTATAAATATGTAGTTAAGATACTTGAACATCTGGGTCTGAGCCTCGCTTTCATTTTCACTTTCAAACAGGAGCTATTTCGCGGCACAGAATATGCTGTTTTGAAAGATATATCTGAAGTAAATTTATGTTTTTGCTATTGGAAAGTTGTTTCTTTTAGCAGGAAGTTGCTAGGTAAAGAAATACATTCATATATAAAGTCACAGCGAAAAGAAGCAGACATGCAATGCAGTCGTTTTGACCAATATGGTAATTAAAGGTAGACATGCTCAGTTCTTTACTGTTTTGTAATTTAATAAAATAACAACGTTAGAAAGAAATGCACAGATATTTAGGAAACGTCAGAGTGTTATAGATATGTTAGTTTTATTTCAAAGAGTTATAAAATTACAAAAATGTAAAACTCTCTGTGTATCTTTCCACTTGAATTTTGCAGATGAGTGATTGATCTGCTGATGGATCAGCTGACTGACGATGTTTTTAAATGCCCCCTTGAAAGCTTGAAACGCTGTCAGTGATGTAATCAGCACACAAGCAGCCAATAGTGTTCAGCTTTTTCTGACGACTCCTCCCTCAAAATTTCATTGGCTGTGGTTTGGTAGCTTGACTGAACTGTTGGCGAAGGAGTTGTTGTCAGATCATGTAGTGTGTGACCCCCCTCCTGTGGATAATTTACGTAGCGTCGCGTAGTGTGAACACCACAGTGATTAAAAGACACAAAATCAGATCATGTAGTGTGAACTGCACAGCGATTTGCCGATGTTTAAAATCCTGTAGTGTGAACTAGGCACTTAGCTTTAGAGGCACTTTCATTCATTTAGAGGGGCATTTTTTCTTCGAGAGAAAAAAGGGCAGGTGCTCAAGCACCCAAAAATGAAAGTTGTAGACTGAATATTTTACAGTTTGTTTATTCATCTGATTATTTCTTCATTTTAAAAAAAATAAAATTACAGCTTCTTAATTCTGTTTGTTAAAACCAAAACTTTCCTGCAGTGCTGTTTTTGTAATAAATGGAAAGCAAATTACAGTTGTCTCCTCTCCTTTTTGGCCGATCCAAAAAATGGTTCAGTCCATGACTAAAAAAATAATAATGTGATCCGAACCGTGAGATTTGTGATCTGTTACACCACTAATAACAGCATATAATAAATATAATAAGTCTGCACACAATTTAATCAAAAATTCTCATTAATGTAATGTAAATTAGCCTTTTTCATTACCATAATGTAATTAGGCTTTTTTGCAGTTTAATAATCATTGTAAAACAAGAACAATGTACTAAACTTCACTTTAATGTAAATTGTAATGAATTAATGAGAAATTTAATTAATGCAATAATCATTTTTGTCCATTACAGTGACAGTAATTTGCAAGTGAATTTGCTCAATTGAACTCTTAAAGCCGAACGCTTTCTTTTCATGCTGTATAATATTCTATAGGTTTATTTTGTGTGTGCTGGTGTGAGTAAACATCTGACAGACACTGTTTTAACATGTCCTAGTGAGGACGTCATGCCGTCTGATCTGGAGTTGGGTCGAGTGGCGAATAACGTTCAGGAGCTGCTGTACACGGCATCAGACGTCAGTCACGACCGCTGCGTCAAAGTACTGATGACCAGAGCCAAGGTGAACACCTCACTGTAGTCACCACACACCTCTGCACACCTTTTGCCATAATGTTTTACATTTAGGGTCGCTTTCCCATAATAGTCTGCATAATACAGATTGTGTGTGTGTGCTCTGCAGGACGGCTCTCTGGAGCGCCTGAGCTCGTCAGAGTTTGTCTGTTTGAGTCAGGCGGTGGAGTCGTTTGTCAAAGACACTGAAGAGCTGTGCGGCAGACGCAGCGTCAGCCTGAGGGGGGCGCTGCAGAGTCAGGCCAACCGCTTCGTACAGAGGTTCCACGAGGAGCGCAAGACCAAACTCAGGTAATCTATCAAGTCCTGATCAAGGAAAGTCTGTTCACTCTTTTTTGCACATTTGCAACGCCCATATATTCTGCCTTATGTAATCTGTACTGTAGGCTGTACCAAACTGTACTGAACGGAACCACATCATGTAACTGAGGCATTAGAGATCAGAATGTGTGTTTGTATGTGTGTGTGTGTGTGCAGTCTGCTGCTGGATAATGAGCGCTGGAAACAGGCTGAGGTTCCTGCTGAGTTTCAGGATCTGGTCGACTCCATCGCTGACGGACGAATCGCTCTGCCTGAGCGTAAACTCAGCAGCGGTAAAACACCTTTATTATTGTAGTCGTTTACTATTTATTATTTACTCATTTAATTATCTGTCCGTGTAAATAAATGAATTAATGAATAACTAGTCATATTTTATTAATTAAATATATACAGGTAGTGCAGAATTATTAGGCAAGATGTATTTTTGAGGATTAATTTTATTATTGAACAACAACCATGTTCTCAATGAACCCAAAAAACTCATTAATATCAAAGCTGAATATTTTTGAAAGTAGTTTTTAGTTTGTTTTTAGTTTGAGCTATTTTAGGAGGATATCTGTGTGTGCAGGTGACTATTACTGTGCAGAATTATTAGGCAACTTAACAAAAAACAAATATATACCCATTTCAATGATTTATTTTCACCAGTGAAACCAATATAACATCTCAACATTCACAAATATACATTTCTGACATTCAAAAACAAAACAAAAACTAATCAGTGACCAATATAGCCACCTTTCTTTGCAAGGACACTCAAAAGCCTGCCATCCATGGTGAATGGATCAAAACACTGACAGAATCCATCAACATTGCGTGCAGCAGCAACCACAGCCTCCCAGACACTGTTCAGAGAGCTGTACTGTTTTCGCTCCTTGTAAATCTCACATTTGATGATGGACCACAGGTTCTCTATGGGGTTCAGCTCAGGTGAACAAGGAGGCCATGTCATTAGTTTTTCTTCTTTTAGACCCTTTCTTGCCAGCCACGCTGTGAAGTACTTGGACGCGTGTGATGGAGCATTGTCCTGCATGAAAATCATGTTTTTCTTGAAGGATGCAGACTTCTTCCTGTACCACTGCTTGAAGGTGTCTTCCAGAAACTGGCAGTAGGACTGGGAGTTGAGCTCGACTCCATCCTCAACCCGAAAAGGCCCCACAAGCTCATCTTTGATGATACCAGCCCAAACCAGGACTCCACCTCCACCTTGCTGGCGTCTGAGTCGGACTGGAGCTCTCTGCCCTTTACCGATCCAGCCACAGGCCCTTCAAGACTCACTCTCATTTCATCAGTCCATAAAACCTTAGAAAAACCAGTCTTGAGATATTTCTTGGCCCAGTCTTGACGTTTCAGCTTGTGTGTCTTGTTCAGTGGTGGTCGTTTTTCTGCCTCTCTTACCTTGGCCATGTCTCTGAGTATTGCACACCTTGTGCTTTTGGGCACTCCAGTGATGTTGCAGCTCTGAAATATGGCAAAACTGGTGGCATGTGGCATCTTGGCAGCTGTACGCTTGAGTTTTCTCAGTTCATGGTTCAGTTCTCAGTTTATTTTGCACCTTGGTTTTTCCAGACGCTTCTTGCGACCCTGTTGACTATTTTGAATGAAACGCTTGATTGTTCGATGATCACGCTTCAGAAGCTTGGCAATTTTAAGAGTGCTGCATCCCTCTGCAAGATATCTCACTATTTTTGACTTTTCGGAGCCTGTCAAGTCCTTCTTTTGACCCATTTTGCCAAAGGAAAGGAAGTTGCCTAATAATTATGCACACCTGATATAGGGTGTTGATGTCATTAGACCACACCCCTTCTCATTACAGAGATGCACATCACCTAATATGCTTAATTGGTAGTAGGCTTTCGAGCCTATAGAGCTTGGAGTAAGACAACATGCATAAAGAGGATGACGTAGTCAAATACTTGTTTGCCTAATAATTCTGCACTGCCTGTATAATAATGAAAACTGTATTAAATTTGTTCTTAATTTTGTAGTGTAATACATTATGATTTTAATAATTAGGGTTCATCTAGGTTTTCTATGTTTTCAAGGATGTGATTTTAACATGTTTATTTGGGTCGGAAGATATTAAAATGTAGAAGTTAAATTAAAGGTTAGTAAATAATAATAATAATAATAATAATAATAATATGAAATACAAAAATGCTCATTTAAATAGTGGAAGTACTAGTAATAATAATAATAATAATAAAAATAATAATCATTTTATTTAATAATTTTTTAAATATATTTTTTTACTTTTTTATTTCATATTAAATATTATATAAAATAATAATAATGCAAATTAAATAATAGTACTGCTAGTAATAATAATAAAACATTTTTTATTTCGCATTATAAAAGGGGATTGGGTCAGATTTCGTTTTTTATTTTTCATATTTATTAATTTCTGTATTAATAAATGGCTTATTAATAATAATAATCACAATGTTATTAAGAATAATAAGAGTACTATTATGTTTTTAGCCTTTTCAAACCTTGATGTAGCTGCTCACATCCTGTTTTCAAAACAGATGATGTTTAATTGTGTGTTGTGTGGCTCAGGGTCCGAGGACAGGAAGCCCACTGAGTTTCTGTGTGTGGATGGACAGAAGTATGCGGTGGTCGGGTCAGTTTCAGTTTCGGGTCACTTTCAGTTTCTAGTTTTATTTTACTCTTTAGTTTCCCTTTGTGACCTTTAACCTCTGTGTGTGTGTGTGTGTGTGTGTGTGTGTGCTCTGCAGGACGGTACTGTTGCTGATCCGCATGTTTCTGGAGTACTGCCAGTGTGTGAACGACATTCCCTCCATCACCACTGACATCATCACACGCCTCGCCGACCTGCTAAAGGTGTGTGTGCGTGCGTGTGTCTGTTTGTGTGAGAGTCTGTTTATCTTTTTAGATGTGTGTGTGTGTGTGTGTGTGTGTGTGTGTGTGTGTTTGTGTGTGCACACATGCATGCCTCTGAGTGTTTGTGTGGTTTTTTTTTTATCTGTGTCTGTGTGTGTTTGTGTGTGTGAGCACGCTTGTGCGTTTTTGTCTTTCTGTGCGTTTGTCTCTGAGTGTGTATGTGTAGGGTTATTTTGTGCGTGATAGTCTGTGTTTACAATTTTGATGTGTGTGAGAGAGTGATTGTGTGTGTATATGCACAGACACGTCTGAGTGTTTGTGTATGTTTGTTTCTGTGTAAGTGCTTGTGTTTGTGTGCACTTGTGTGAGGGATTTTTGTGTGTATGCGTTTGTTAATGATTTTTTAGTGTGTCTGTGTGAGTGATTTTGTATGTGTGTGCATCAGAGTGTGTGTGTGTGTGTGTGTGGATGGATGTTGAGCTGCATGCTGCAGATGTGAGCACTGTCTGACAGGTTTGTGTGTGTGTGTGTGTGTTTCCAGCACTTCAACTCTCGCTGCTGTCAGCTGGTTCTCGGTGCTGGAGCTCTGCAGGTAGTGGGACTCAAAACCATCACCACCAGAAACCTGGGTAAGACAACCAACATCTACAGTGAGATTCATCCACAACAACACACTGATCATGACCGATCACTGTGTCATGTGCTTTAGTTTATGTTTTTCAATTAATTAAATTGTGTGTGTGTGTGTGTGTGTGTGTGTGTGTTTGTGTGTGTGTTCTCAGCTCTGGCGTCTCGCTGTCTTCAGCTGGTGGTTCACTATATCCCTGTGATCAGAGCACACTTTGAGACGCGACTGCAGCCCAAACAGTACAGCATACTGAGACACTTTGACCACATCACCAAGGTAAACACACACACACACACACATCAAAAAAGGAAACACAGACTTTCTCTCTCTCACACACACACACACACTCGGATATAAACACCACCAAGGTAAACACACAGAAAGATGAACTCAGACACACATCACAAAGGCAAACATCTCACTCTCACACACACACTCAGACATGCACATCACCAAGATAAAAAAAAAAAACACACACATACAGACACACAAACAAGCACGCACACTCCCAAACATACAGACACTCAAATATACAAGACATCACCAAAATAAAAATACACACTTGCAAACATACATGTGCACAAAAAAATACAGACACACCCAAATATACATACAGACACACAAACAAACACACACATACATGCATACATACACACAAACATGCACGCACACACACATACAGACACACAAACAAACATACATACACACTCAAACATGCACACACACACACATACAGACACACAAACAAACATACATACACACTCAAACATGCACACACACACACATACAGACACACAAACAAACATACATACACACTCAAACATGCACGCACACACATACAGACACACAAACAAACATGCATACACACTTAAACATGCACGCACACACACATACAGACACACAAACAAACAAACACACATACATAAACATGCTCGCACACATACATGTACACACACACACACACACATACAGACACACAAACAAATCCACATGCATACAAACATGCACGCACACACATACAGGCACACAAAAAAGACACACGTACTTGCAAACATACATACACACTCAAATACACGTGCACACACACAAACACTCTCACAAAAATACAGACACACACACACACACTGGTCATGCATGCTAGTCTTGTGATGCTAACGGCAGTGTGTGTGGATCTGTGTGTGTCTCTGTCTGCAGGACTATAATGACCACATTGCGGAGGTCTCGGCTAAGCTGGTGGCCATCATGGACAGTATGTTTGAGAAGGCTCTGTCTAAGGTCAGTCTGAGCTCTGCAATATCATCATTATTATCATCATCATTATCACTGTAGCTCAGTGTGTGTGTGTGTGTGTGTGTGCGTGTGTGTGTGCAGTATGAGGTGAAGGCGCCGATGCCGTCTGCGTGTTTGCGCAACGTGTGTAAGCAGATGCTGAAGATGCACGAGGCCATTCATGAGCTGCTGCCGGAGGAGCAAACGCAGGTCAGACACACACACACACACACACACACACACACACACACACACACACACACACACACATTTGTTTTTGTGAATTGTGGGGACATTCCATAGGTTTCCATTGTTTTTCTACTGTACAAACTGTATTTTCTATCACACTTCCCCTAAACCCAACCCTCACAGGAAACTGTGGACAGTTTCACTTTCTGAAAAACTCATTGTGTGTGATTTATAAGCTGTTTGAGAAATGAGGACGTCAGCAGTGCCCTTATATTTACCACTTTCTTGTAATACCTGTGTCATAATACAGATGTGTGTCCTCATATGTCACAAAACATGTCCACATACACACACACACACACACACACACACACTGATACTGGAGTCAGCGCTGCAGAGAGAGAGGTTTACTGTGTGTTCGTGTGTGTGTGTGTGTGTATGTGTGTGCAGATGCTGTTCCTCAGGATAAACGCCAGCTTTAAGCTCCACCTGAAGAGACAGTTGTCACGGCTGGGGGTCAGCAATGATGGAGGACCACAGAAT